>JAQGBH010000025.1:0-96792 GCA_034698265.1 Sminthurinus aureus
ATCATGCAAAACGTATGGTATTTGTTTACTGTTGGGGCCTTTCTACGGTATTGGACTAAACTTTTCTGACTGTGTACACTCTACACTGTACACTCTACACTGTACGTTGTGCAATGGCAGTGGCAGTGCTCAGATCTCCACGTTTCTTCTCATTGTCTCTGCGACATTCTATTACACTAAACACTAGACTTAAGACACTAGACACTAGATACAAGAGTGGTGGAGTAGTGGAGTATGTAGAGAATCAGCTGCCAGTCTTGTGTTCTTCTCTGCTACTTGCTAGCCGTGCCTTGTTCTTGTTCTTGTTCTGTATATTGATTATTAGTAGTACGCTCTTCTTCATGCACCATGTACAATGTACAATGTACAAGACAGACCAGAGAATAGAGAGTAGAGGATGTGAACACTGAGCATTTATCTAACTAAAAACTATAGAGGAAAGCTCCATGCAAAAGATGCAAGATAGAAGGAAAAGCTCGTCAAGTTTTGCCTACTTGTGCAAAGTACAAAGTACAAAGGAGTAAGATGGAACGACATGAGTTTTGTATCGTACAATGAACATTGTACAGCCAAGATCCCCTTCAAAAGTTCCATATCCACAAATCTACATCTCTTTCTATATGTATAGGCAGTGTTTTTAAAGGCACAATACTAGTGCCTTACATTTGCTGCCTCTTTCCCGTCCTTCTCTAGTTCTCTAGTTCTCTCGTTGGGACAAAGACAAAGACAAAGAAAGAGACTGAGAAGCAAGTGTCTTTATAAGAGAAAGAACTGAGAGATTTGTCTTGGCTAATGATGATGGTGATAAGAGAGAGAAAGGATTATGAGGCTCAGTCTGTTACAGACAATAAAATTTCTCCTACGCCTCCTCCTACACACACTTTCTCTCCTACTTTCTCATCACAATCCGACCAACCGATGCTCCAGCGTATAAAATGAGCTATTAAAAACAAAGATCCACACATTGAGAACATCTATACTAGGAACTAGACATTCAAAACGCAAGTTCGCTAGATAGTAGATACATTGTCTTCTGTCTTCTGTCTTCAAACACAGCGATAAAGAATATACCTACATGTATATCCTATATTTATTTGTAGGAAAATGCGTATCCACTAGTAACTAGTGAACACAAAGCGTTGCTTGATATAATTGTACAAAATAAAGAATAAAAAATACTCCAGAATTTTTATACTTCTTGATTCTTGATTCTTGATGCATTACACATAGAAGAATCAAGCGCGCATCTTTCTGTTAAAAAATCATTTGTACCTTTGTATTCAACTTTTAACAATTCATAATTCACAACCCACAATCTTCTCTTATTCTTTTACAGGACTTTGACTTTCCGAGAGGAAGAAAAGAAGGAATTTTTGAATCAAGAGTACGATTTTGCCTGCTCACTCCTCACTCCTCATTGCTCATGCTAGTTCTTGTATCTTGTATATTCATGAAACATGAAGAATGGAAACGTGATAAAACGGAAGAGTGTGAATAGAAGAAGCAACCAACAAACCAGGAAAACCAGAAACTAGGCAATTTCCCATCGTTTTTGGTTTGGTTTTATTATCAAAATTTGTAGATTTTACACTGTACAGAGTATAGAGCCAGAGATGAAAGTTGAGAGGGGAAAATGATAAGCGGAAATTTTTAGCTGGGCTGTGTTTGTGTAGGTGGTATCCTATCTACGATATCTTTTGTAGTAGCTCAAGACTCGCGACTCAAGACTCTTGATTCTTGATACATCGGTACAAAGTAGCAAGTATAATGCTATCTTTGATGGCTTCATGTCTCTTCCTGCTGAGTTCTCCTCTTCTTTTTCTTTTGTACTCTAGTTTTGTATTCTAAAATCTGGCATTTCAACTTGTTTGACTAGATACTAGATATTAGATACGAGGCGGATTCTCAACGTTCAACCGTCAACACGGTACAATGTAAAATGTACATGATAATTCTTAGAAAAAGTCGGGCGTACCTCAAGATATTACTTTCTTTGTTATTTTTTCCCTTTCCTTTCTCCCTTATGTTTCCAATCTTTTTAGTACCTGTTTTCACAAAGTACAAAGTACAAAGTACAAAGCACAAAGTAAAAAATAAAAGAGACAGAGTAAAATGGAAAAGAAAGCCGAATCATGAGAGACGGAAAGAAACCAAAAACAAAAACAAGCAACAGAAAAAACAAAAAAATTAAGACAGTAGCCGACAAGACAAAGAACAGATAAAATAGGGATTGATGCAGGAACAAATGAGAGGACTATTTTCAAATTTCCTTTCTTCCTTTCTTCCAATCTTCAAACTGGATGACAGAAAGAGGAAGAAAGAGAAAGTAAACATTTTCTGTGTGATACTCAAAACTCAAAACAACTGTGTGTAATTCCCATCTTATGTGAAAAGGTATTACGGAGAACATGGGAGCACTTAACACCCGATGAAAATGTTCAATGTTCAAAGTATCTGTATATTCACAAGAACAAAATTAAAACACAAATGCACACCCTACATTGTACATGTTAAAGTTACAGTTAGAGGCTTCAAATGAGGCAAAATTCAAAAGCTCATTTTAAATTCCTGATTCTCAATTCTCGATTCTCAACTCCCAAATATTGATGAATCCACGTGATGATGTACATTACAATTCACAGTTTAGAGTTTACAGCAGTTTAGTTACATTTTACCTCCAAACTGAAGCAAAATAATAATAATGAACCAAGGCGGCGAAATAATATAATATTATTAAAATGTCTCCAACAAATGCTTTGCTTGACAAAATGAACTTTATGAGCTTTAAGCACACAAACCTTACTCTCAATTCTCAATTGTCAGATAGCAGATTAATATTCTTCCACTTATGTTTTTACTATCCCTTTTAAAATAAACCATTGGATGAATTGTTAAAAGTCCAACGTCTTTTATAATCTCATCTTTTGCTCTTCATATCTTTTATTATTATTGTATAGTTTATAGTTATAGGTTACAAGTGCGAGTAAGAAAAATGTATTAGAGTATAATATGCTTGAAACATGGATGTAAATCTTTGTAAGCCTTGGAAATAGTTATGAAAAATGTGAGCAAAAGGGATTATGTAAAATAAACAAGTAGTTGAATTCTTGTGAGGGTTGGTGCAGAACGGAATCACCAAACACCAAACAATTAACCAGAGGAAACGAACCGTGAAGAATAAGCGAGTTGACTTGACTTGAGTTGAGAGTTGAAGAGAGTATCACCAACGCCAATGCAATGGCAATTCCAATGCCAACAACCCGCCAGAGAGTCTGGCTGACTGAATGAATGAGTGAGTGACTGGGTGAGTAGAGTGAGTAGTTTGTAGATAAAGCTCGAGTCTCGAGTACTGATGATATTTGAGTCAATTAGCTTGATGACCAAGTTAATGTATGGCAACCGTACACTGTATTATGTATTATGTACATGGTTGCATGGTTGCATGTAGACTGTAGACTGTAGACTGTACACAAATATTCTATTTACATTAGATAGACTCGGTATAAAACACAGACTCAAAACTCCAAACTGTGTAACTGTGTAAGTCAGCCATGTTGAATGTTGAATTGGAATGATGAAGAGCAGGAAAGCGGAAGTTTGAGATTAATGCTCAATGAAATGATTGTTGTTCTCTGGGGTTGACCAGTAAAGAACCAGAGACAGGGGCAGAGACAGCGTCAACCTCAGATTTACATGAGAAACTCCATTACCCATTACCCATTACACTTAACTACACACGCAGAATAAATAATGACACAGGATGAGGATGAGGATGAGGAGAAAGTTGGAGAAAGTCCCATTTATATCTACACTCTACAGTCTACAGTCTACAGTCTACAGTCTACAGTCTACAGTTTAGAGTCTAGAGTCTAGATTCTACAATATTACAAACTTTACATGGAATTTCCATGTACTTCATCTCACCCGATTCAGATTCGGATTCAACTTGAACCCAGTTTGTTGTCACTATATATTTAAGCATTCTCAATTCTAGATTCTACAGTCGTGCATTGTTTTCACAGATGGGTGACTGCACATCAACTAACCAACTCACAACTCACCAACCAACTAACCAACAGACGAATCCTTGTGTATTATGTACGTTCATTTCAACTCGGTATTTATACTCCCTTGTACACTGTACACTGTACACTCTACACATTTCCTACTCTCTGTCATAAGAAGAATGAAAGGAAAGACACTGGTTTAGAAACCCCTTTGACATTTTGCACAGTTCGACTCGAATCAACTTACTACTACTTATTACTCCTTCAGTTTCTCTCCGTTTTGTTCCCTGTAAACTGTGGTTGGTTTCTGAGAAATTGGGATGAAAACTCGTACCCAAATCCAAATCTAAAATCCAAACGGACTAATTACCTAGAAACCTAGAAGCTAGAAACAAACGTGAGGTCGGAGTACGAGAAAATAGAGTCATCCATCTGATCCATAATAGACATAAGAGACACGAGTTGTTGGCCGTAGTTGGTACGTGCATAAATGTGTAATCCTACCAAGAAGACAGTAGACAGTCGAAGAATGATTTTTAACCCAAACTCCAAACTCCAAACTAGTGACTAGAACCGCAAAAAGAAATACCGCTTTCATTCCTCAGACAGATGGAGCATTTTTTACTCAGGATTGAGAATTGAGGATTGAGAAGCCAGTCAATTTAAAGTGCGCCAGAGTAAGTCAAGTCAAGAAGTAAAAGTAAAATAAATAAGTAGGAAGGATGAAAGACGAGGTTTCCCAGGATTTATCCTGGATTTAAAATCAAGAATCCACCATCCAAAATTCAGATCCCAAAATCCAGAATTCGCAGAAACTTTGATACGATACAGAGAGGCTGTGATGGTTGCTGGTGGCTTTTACACATAAATATTATACCGACAATGACAATGATATAGTGTTTGGTGAGTATAGAAAATGGTGGCCATTACGACTTACGGCGTCTCCTTAATTTTTACAATGTGTCTGGAATTTCGAGTCTAGAATCTAGAATCTAGAATGTAGAGTGTAGAACCTATAATCTAGAGTATAGAGTGTAGTCAGGAGTTGTATGAGCATGAGTGTGAGTTTGACTACTGTAGTCGTGGAAAATATGTAAATTTAAATCTTATTGATTTTGGCCGAGTGACAACTATATGGATTTCTCCTTTCACTCACTCAAGTCCCGTTCACTCCTTTCCTTCCCATTCGCTGGCTGTTCGCTGGCTGGCTGGCTGACTTTCCAATTTTATTGCATCACATCAAATCACACCAAACCACACCACACATTTATACCACCTAAATCGCTCTTTATAAAGGAATATTATAGATATGCTCATTTCCCATCCAAAGTTATTTCATATGCATGCAAAAACACTTCTATCCACAATCCACAATCCTCACTTTACTTCAATACCAATTCCAATTCCAACTCGACAGTTTGGGCAAAGGATTTACATTTACAATTTACAGAGACACTCAATACTCAATGCTCAATGCTCAACTTTCCCCTTTTCTCCATGCGCCATACTCCATACTAAATACACGTACTTTCCACTCCACAATTAGCAATTTTAACCTTTTGAACCTTTTAGCTCCTCTTCCGCTCGTAATTAAAAGCATGTGATCAGTGTTCAGCTCTCCACATGCACACACTCATACACTCTACGCTCACACACATTGTAGCATTGTAGCATTGATCATGTACTTGAAACTTGAGAGCAATAACTATTTGTTTTGTACCGTCTGCTTTCCTTTTATGCTCCCAATAGCAGTCACATGTTCTACATGTTCTATTACGCAACACTCAATTCTCAATGCTCAATGCTCAATGCTCACATTTTCCATTTTCCATTTGAACGTATGCTAATGATTTGCAATTAGAAATCTTATACATGAGTTTTCTCACGTTTCTCCATTCTCCAGTCTTCATTCACGATTCACACTTCTCCGTAAATATGCCGTTAGCGTAAACCATTTCCCATTGTAAGTACAACTAATGCTAAACAGTGAACAGTGAACGTTCCTTCATTTCCACATCAATTGTAATATTCACATAAATATTTATTTATCTCATTGTCATTAGTCATTAGAAAAATGGTCAATAGTCATAAATATAAAAATAAGCTAAGCGCTTGAGAATTGAGCCTTGAGCCTTGAAACTGTTGACTGTTGAATGTTGAATGCTGAACGTTGAGTTTGAATAAACGAGTGATACAGAGAAAAAGAAGCTCAAAGTTTTAGGGTAAAATAGTAAAATGGTAAAATTCAGTGGGAATGACAAATGAAAATTGGAATCAAGATGAACTGAGTCAGAGTCAGATTCAGATTCACATCTTGATTCAGTGAGGGGAAAAATAAGCAAGTTGGTTTTGGTTTTGTTGGAATTTTGAAATGTTGAGTTGGTTTTCAGAGCGGGATTATGCAAGTAAGCCCTTTCTTGACAATGTATAGATTATAGATACCTTTCCACTGTCGGCTGTCTGCTGTCTACCGTCGAATATCTACTGTCTACTGTCGACACGATTGAAATCCCCAGTCATCCGATAAGACGGAGAAATGAAAAGGAAAAGTAGTAGTAAAACCTCCAAGTCAGAACTAGTACTAGTGCGGGCGCCTCTGTCTTGAAGTCTCGAAGACTCAAAGACTCGAAAACTTGAAGAGAAGAGAGAATGCGGAGCGTCTCGGATATCTTTTGATTTGAGCTCTGTGACAAAATATATCTGTACACTGTATAATGTATAAAGAGAACAGAAGACTGTGAATTGTGTATTCTATATTCTACACATTTGCGTACATGTCGATTGTCGATATTTGAGCTCTAGAGCTGGTTTGAATCTACATCTACCTCTACATACAGCATAGAGTATAGAAGTAGAAATACTATGAAATTCGACACGGAATCCAGAATCCAGAATCCAGAATCTGGAATCCTCAATCCTCGAATCCTCGAATCTCGTCAGTCAGTTTGACTCATCTTTCTTGCTTCATTCCTTTTCCTCTGTGAAATTCCATGTGGGAATCGACAACTTGCTCTTGGATCTCGAATCTCGAGTCTCGAGTCTTGAGTCTTGAATCTTGGAACTCAACTTTGAGCTTACATCACGCAATACTAAACCACACCAGACGACTCCTGTCTCTATTCCATTCCATTCCATTTCTTCTCCAATTCTACAGTCTACAGTCTACAGTCTACACTGTATTTTACTTTCTCTAGTTATAGACTGCACAGAATATCACTATAGTATATTCTACATACACACGGGATGTATGTATGTATACGGAGCTGAAAAACTATCTACTATCTACAACCTACAAGGAGCATCCTCGGAGCACTGGGACCAGAAAGAAAAATCGACATTCGGCGAGACAAGAAGAATCTTTTGAAGAATGGAAATCAGAGTCAAAGTCGGAGTCGGAATCGGATCCCGCTTCAATGACACAGACAGCAAAGAATTGACTCGCACAGAAAAGCAAGTGTACCAACCAAACCAAACCAAACCAACCCAAACCAACCTCGTTGTCGATCTCGATCCTCGATCCTCAATCCTGCTTGTCAATGTGGATGTGAGTGTGGATGTGGAACTCTCTCTCTCCTCTGCCTTTTGAGCTGAGAACTGCACATATGTACTTATTCAATGTACAAAGTATACGGAATAAGCTGGTATCTACAATCGGTGTAGTAAAATGATGATGCATCCTTCTTCAACCCCGCCGATCCTAAATCTTGACAGGAGCACTGTATATTCGTATATCAAACATATGTCAACCGTCTCTATACTCTATACTGTGTATAAAATATATACTACACACACCGACTTCTTTTTGAACAATTGAGATGGTTTTCAATCTCCAATCTCCCTCTTTTCCATTACTCTCCATTTTGTTGAACAGAGAACATATGGCTGAAGGCTGGTGACATAGTGTGGTGTGAAACCACTTGACTTGATGACTTGAAGACCTGACGACAGTTGAGTTGAGAACTGAGAGTTGAGTTAAACGGAACGTCTTCATCTTCCGTCTTTTCTGGATTCTCGATTCTTGAACGCACAAATGCACAAATGCAAAAAAGCAACAACAAACTCTTGCCTTTTCCTTCTCCTTCTCTTTCTCCCATCTTTCAAAGAATGGAAATGGGAGGAAAGGACTTTTTTATTCAAAATACGTATTATATTTTCTCTACAAAATCCTGCACACAAGCTTCAAGAATCTAGAATCTAGAATCTAGATGTACCAATTTCTTCAAATTCAAAACCGGGAAGGGAAAATGGAAAGGAATTAAAAGATGAGGATGAAAATGACGATGATCAGTTGTTACAAGCGTAATTAATAGTTGAAGCCTTGTCTCGAGTCTCGTGTCTCGAATCTCGACAAAAATAGAAGGCAAATGAACCAGAAAAGGAGGATTTTGCGTATATTTTAATGTTTTTGAAGGTAGTATTAAAAATCAAAGTTTAAATCGGAATCCAAATCCGTGTTCTAATTGGAGCTGGAGCTGCGACGAGAAGTAAAGGAGAAATAAGAATGGTTGGAACAAGCGTGATTGAGCATGAAGAAAGGAGAATGGAGAATGGAGAAAGGAGCAAAGAGCAAGGAGAAAGCATCACTGCTTCAAAAGTTTGTACTCTCTGAACAAATTCATTCTTTAACTACTGTCTGCAGTCTAGAGACTAGAGACTAGAGAATACGGAGGACGCAGAGAGAAAAAGAAAAGAGTCTTAAGAGATTCATTGTGAAAAGTTTTTATGTCATATTCCATTCTACTCGATCCTGTTCACTGTTCAGCCCTACGATTCTACGATTCTACGATTCTACGATTCTACTGCTGGGAAATGAAGGGAGAAGATGTTGGAATTTTGAGAGAGAGAGAGAGAGAGAGAGAGAATCTGCACTCTTTGCTCTTTACTCTTTACTATCTACTCTCTGCTCTTTGCTTAGTGAGACAACATGACATTTCCCTACAATCTACAATTCCCTACACCCGACATCCAACATTCTCCACACAGCACACAGCACAGACAGCCAAGAGAGAGTAGTTTTGATTATCTTGACTTATAATTTTTTATCCTCACCTCAGCGCACACAGAAAGGAGAAAAGAAAAGAAAAGAGAGAGCGCAAAGATCTCGGTACTGCGTCGCTGATTCTGATTTTGGTGCTGGTTCGGATTCTGTTTAGAGTTGGAGTTCTACTTCTACTTCTCTTTTCTTATGTTTGACTATAATTCCTTCTCCCTCTGTCTGTTTTTTCCGTATTCCGTTTTCCATATTCCCGTATTTCTCTCTTTCTTCCGCTGTTTTGAGTCTTGAGTCTCGAATCTAGAATCTAGAATCTAGAATTTTGAATCCTGATTCTAGAGTCTAGAGTCTAGAGTCTAGAGTCATATGTAAATTTAGAGGGAGAAAGGAGCAAAAGGCCATGCATTTGTAGACAAAAGTTACCTATTATTTTAATGCAGTCTCTTTCCTTTCTTCTCCATTCTCAATTCTCATGCTCTTTCTCTCTCTTGACTGTTGGGTTTAGAATTTTGGAGTCTCCGAGTTTTGTAGTTTGGATGATACAATCATCCTTCTGATTCTGATTCTGCTGCTCAAGTCTTCTTCTTCTTTTTCTTTTACTCCAATCTACATCTAACAAATCCGTAGAATATTCGTATTCGTATTCGTCTTGGTAGTCGGAGAATTCACTCAACAATCCAAAACCGTAAAACTAAAAGTGAAACAAAAGGAAACATCATCATCTCGCGACTCGAGACTCGAGCTTTCTCCTCTTTCACTGTGTAAAATAGGACAGAGTAAAATTTCTAATGTATAATGCATCATGTAGATTGTATATTCTGTATTTTATATTGTACACTGTACATTCTATATGTATACGAGGAGACGCTCCAGGAATAATTTAAAACATAATTCATGCCCTCTGTTTTAACCTCCTTTACTTTTCCCATCCCACTCTTTCTCTCTGTCTTTGTCTTTGTGTCACTAATATCCACGCCTGTATGCATCCTTTGTCCTACATTTTACAAATTCCGAATTACACATTCTCTACTCTAAATTCCAGATTCTAGATTCTAGATTCTAGATTGAAGAATCTAAATCTGAATCTGGTTCTGGAAAAAAATTACTACAACTCTTGGCTTAGACTCACTGAAATGGCAACTACAACGACAACGGATTTTAATGACATTCTTAAAACCCTCTCAAAAGCTTATGTTAATAATAAAATGGCACGTGCATTTATATTCATACTCATCATGTTCATCATATATCTAAATATAATATTGTTCAAAATTCGACATAGCTTCATCTTTGCCTCCTAAAAAATCGGAGAAATCATAATAATAATATTTAATTTCTGAGAAAAGAAAGTGGAGAAAAATCCAAATTCAAATCCAACTTTCACCATTTTGAATATTATGTGGATAATTACATTGGTTTGTTCTAGTGCTCTTTGATTAAACTCACCATTCAGGTTTAAACACTTGACACTCAACACTCAACACTTTATACTTACAGCATAAAGAGAGATGGAGAAAAGGCACTTTTTATTTATTGCTTCAGAACCAGAAGAAAAGAACGTATTTTTACTCAAGTGGACACGGACAAAACGAAATGGATTTTGAGATTCCTTTTGTTTCTTCCTTTAGGGTTTGGTTTTGGCAGAATGTAACATGCGGATTGACGCGTTCCGGTTCTGGTTGACGAGGTCAGTCAGTTGCTGACTTTGCAACAAGAACAAGAACCACAAGTGTTGAGCAAAATAATAGTATAGTGCCTCAATTCACCTAGAGCCTAGAATCTAGAATCTAGAATCTAGAATCTAGGATCTAGAAGAATATGAAATTGTGAAAGGCCGAGGCAGAAAAGGGAGTAATGTATCGCTGCATCAATCTAAAGATCTACGGAAGTCGAGCTATGGAACTAGAGAAAGATACATCTTATTTCCCCAGCAACAGCAGCCAGCAGCCAGCATCTTGCTCCATTCTTTTCTACCGGTCTTCATCTTTGTGCACGAGTGTTCCTGCTGCATCTGCAGATGTTGTTACTTCATACTGCATACATTTGCATTATGGATTCCACTCCGTCCCACTGTCACTGCTCCGAGCACCGACAGTGGCAATCCAATGTGTCCGCTCTCCTATCTAAAATATACAGCAGTTTTCTAGTTTTCTAAACGTCTAGTTGACAAGAAACTGCAGACCTTGCAAAAACTGGGAATGGAAGGCAAAGAGACGAAAAAGGAGGAACGGGAAGAGGATAATGATGGTAGCAACCCAGCAACCCAGCCTAAGGTTGCCTTGACTTGGCTTGGATTGGATTGGATATTGGATGGAGCCATACATCTATTTATTTATTGATCAATTTTCTGCGAGACATTGTAAATATTACGGGTCCAATTTTACAATTTCACCATAACAACGGAAAACCATTTGAATTGTTCCTCCAAGATCTAAGAATAACAAGAACAAGTCAAGGTAAATTAAGATGTGTAATCCAAAGAAAAACCATTCACATTTCCTAAAGCGTCTAGTATCCAGTGCCCAATGTCCAGTGTCCAGTGTATGACAAAGGCGTTCAGTGCGTAAATATACAGTGTGTAATATAACAGTTTTCGATCCAGATCCACATCCAGATTCAGGTATTGAGCAAAACACTAAGAGAGACACTAGACACTAGACACTAGACACTACATAATAGATAGAAAACATGATGGGATGAGAAAGAAGACAGAGGACGAAGGACTAAGGATAAGTTGCTCAGTTGTTTTTGTCCATGTTCTTGTTCTTACTCTCGTTTCCTCCTTTCGCATCCTGTGTAAAATCCCAATGGACTCGACTTAAGAATTAAGGCGTCCGTTTTATTCCTTGGAAAATCGGATCCCATGAGAATACTCAATACTAATTGGATTTGTCCCATTCCAAAATACGTGTGTCTAATCTCCAATTGAGACTCAAGACTCAAGGCTCGACTGTCTTTCTGCACGTTCGTCTCTACTTGTGTTCTATTGTATGTATTGCAAGTATTTTCTGTCCCTGGTCTCTGTTTTCCTCTTCAACTCCTCACCCTTCTTTATTTTCAATGTAGACTGGAATTTATACGACGTGTATTTGTATTTACTGAGAGAGAGAGAAGAATAAAAAAAATGCTTTTATTAAACCTGGGGAGTTGACCTAAATAAAACTAAATAAGTGAATCTCAATCTCAAAACAGCTCTATTACGCATTATACGTCCTTGTAAAATTAAGAAAACGTCCAAAACTCCAAAAATCCAGCTCCACTTGAAAAATAAATATGTACGTGTCCAATTTCAATTAATCCACAGGATCATTAGCAATTACAATTACAATTACAGCTAGCTATATGAAAATTCACAAACTCTGGATTCTGGATTCTGCTGAAATTCTAGATTCGTGATCCATCAAAATAATTGACAACAAAGCCGGTAGTTTTGAGTTTTGAGACATGTTTAAAATTTGAAAATTAAAATCCCACGCATGACTTTTGACTTATGACCTTTAAAAATCCTTTGGGATTTAACAAATGAAAACAAGTGTGTTATTGTTTTTTAAATATTTAGACTATTGTAATCAACTTGATGCACTTTTCTTTTTCAGGTCAACATGAACAACTTGAACATTGAACATGGTATACAATATACAAAAGTGGTTCAGATCAGCTTGGATTGGTTTGGTTTGACTTACTACTTACTACACTTTACACTTGACTTCGCTGAGCCTCACCCGTGGCATGCAAAATGAAAAAAAAAAAATTCAGTCGTGTTTTATGCTTTACATGGTGCATATTTTAGTTGATGCATCAAGCATCAAGTATTCTCAAATTTTCAATCTTCAATGCTGCTGGATCCAACTTTAACTGTTAGTTTTTTGCATCTCTTTTAAAAATCTTGGGCTCTCTTTCTACATGATGAAATGGATGAAAAGAGCGGAAATAGGAGCACTATTTTAGATTGAAATAAGATCCAAGATCCAAAGTTAAAGTTCAAGAGGCAAGAAAATCGGGGGAGAAAGCGGGATTTCATGTTGATGTTGTTGTTGAAAGTGGGAACTCTTTCTCTTTCTCTTGCTTTTGCTCACTTTATAGGAACAGTTTGTATGTAAAATGTATATTGGAGTGTACAACATGTACAGAATTTTTTACTTTATACCAGATCCTGTCGTCTCGCTCTACAGTGTACAATATACAATATACACTGTACACTGTACACTGAACATTGAGTATAAATGGGAACTTTGAGAGAGGATAGAGATGTTTTATGTGTTCTTTGGGACTGGAGAGAATAAAAGCATGTTCTCTGTTTTCTGTACTGCGTACAAGTGGAGCAATAGTCATATTTTATATTAAACTGTATATAGTACGTTGGACGTTGTGCAATAACCATTGAAAATAAACATGCTGATATAACGTGGTACACAGCACAAAGCACAAAGCACAAGGCACTTGATATGATATGATATGATACTTTCCGTCAAAAACACCTATAAATAAAGAAAGAATAGAGGGAACGGCTTCAAATGTATTAACTCTTGTTCTTTTAACACTGGAACATTTACAAAAGCATCCCGTATAAAATATCAAGTACAACGTTGACTGTATTGTGTACACTGTACACTGCTCAGTGTTTAGTGTTTAGTACACACGTAAAATGGAGCGAGCTATTTGTTATTTTGCCGGTGGGTAGAACTGGAATTCAAACTCTCAAATCCTATCACATCACATCACATCGCAGCATTTCCTTCCTTCCCATCAAACACAAACTTCCTGTCATCTTTCCTTCCTACGCAAACACACACACATCTACATCAACATTATACATAATAAATCATGTACAATGTACAATGTACAATATGCAGTGTACAGTGTACTTAATACGTGTAAATATTAGAGGACAAACAAGCCAAAACAAAATGTAAGCAGTTGTACAAACAAGGGGAAATTTCACTTCATTATACTCATGTACTCATGTACCATAATTTTAAACAGCTTACAGTTCCCCCATTATCCAATCTACATACAATAAGAGTCCTTGAACAAAAATAAAACAAAAATATAAATAAAGTCAAATCACAGTACTAAGCAAAATAAGCGGGCCAAAGCAGATTAAATCAAATCAACTCAGTATGCAGTGTTGACTTTTCGTGTCAAAGCATTATTAGTATTATTATTATTATTGTTATTGTTATTGAGTGTATTGAAAAAACTTGGATGCTGTATCAAAAGCAAACTTGTACATTCTGTATTCTCGATTCTACATTTTTCTTGAATACTTGAATGCATAAATATTTTTGTCAAGTGGTTGAAGCGTAAAGGAAAAAGAAAAAAAAGAATAATCCCTTTGAAAAAAACCCACAATAAAGTTGAAACTTGATAGTTGATAGTTTGGTGGAAGAGCGATCGTTTTTCACAAGTCCTTCATTTTCTACTTTCTATTTTCTACCCACAATTCAAAACCCACAACATAATATAATAATAATAACATGAAGCATATGCATAAATGTGGGCAGTATAGATAGTAGATAGACCATGTACTGTAAATATGCCATGCTCCATGTATGTGTAATGTGTATTTTTGACTACGTTGCCGTTTCATATTATGTGATAGGACATTGGAGATTGTGGATTGTGGATTGGTGATAGATATGATGTGAGATAGGAGTGTGATTGAGCATTGAGCAGGAGCTGGATAAAAAGTCAATAAAGGAATGGCTCTAGAAATACCACTTATATCTGTATGCTGGTGAATGGAAAGTGGAGAATGGCGAATGTACGATTGAAAAGGATATAGAAAATATAGAAAATATAGAAGAGCCTCGTCTATTTTTATTTTTGTTTTCATTTTCATTTTTAGTTTGATTAAGTTTACTGCCGTACTTTGTAATATTTATTGAGCATGGAGCATGGGCTGATAAAATAGAAAATAGGCTGTGGTTTTTCATCGACTGGGTATTTGGTAGTTGGTAGTGAAAGCGGTCGGGGAGCACAGTGCCAAAAAGTCAAGAAGTCTTGAAGTCGAAAAGTCCAGGAGAGGTATCGATTATTTCAACAGGAAAACCAAAATAGGTTCACGGAAGTCAAGTCACTATAGAGCCGGAAATAAGAATTCTTGAGGCTTGCCTAACTTTGCAAATCTGGCAAGAGATTTACCAACAACCTAAATCCAAATCCAAATCCATATCAAACTACAACTACAGCTACGCTCTAAACTCTAGAATCTAGAGTCTAGAATCTAGACTCTACACTTTTAGAGCCGACTAAAAATCCTCTATATAATTTGTATCACTGTATCAAAAGCCTACGTGCACCGTGTACTTTGTACAGTGTACGAATTTATATGCAAACTCCAAACTCCAAACTCCAACCTCCAAACTCTGCACGTGGATAAATTCAAAGCTTAAGACAAAGTGTACATGTAAAAAAGTAGAGAGAAACAAGAAACAAGAGCCTCTCAGAATTCCAATTACAAATTACAAAATATCGCCTAAAGATGTTGTTTTCTCCGTCTCCTTGCCATTCTTTAGTATTTCCTTACGAGTCAATTAAATTCATATTCATATTCACATTTTCAGGCCACTACTTTATGTACATCAAGTGATATGTACAATGTACAATGTACATGTTGTACATAAAGGCTCTCCATGATTTCCGCCGTACTCTAGATTCTAGATTCTAGATTCTAAAGTCTAGAGTCTACGTGAACTGGTCCGGGAATTAATGAATGAATGACTGTTTAATATTTCTATTTTCTATACAAAATGCATCCTGATCATTATATTATTCAAGAACTTTGGTACATTTTTCGTGTAGAGTGTAGAGTGTAGAGTGTAGACAAAATTAGATTGAGACTAGAAACGAGAGAAAACAAAACAAACCGCCTTTGACTTTGACTGTTTATTGTCAATATGAGTCAAGTGTGACACTTGTTTAATTATCTATAACTTTCTGCCTCACTTTTTACACTGTACACTGTACACATAGGGAGCGGTAGCAGTTAAGAAATTTTTGTCTACTTTGTTATTTTTTTCTCTCCCACTCTCTTTGTTTGCTCAAGCAGAAACAGAGTATTGAGAGGCGGGAAGATAATTTTTAAATAAATGTGTAATATATACTGTACCACACAGCCGTCATATTAGCATAGATTCATTATGCATTATGAATTTGAATTTGGATTTGGATTCAGATTCAGATTTGAATTTTGCATAAGGAACGGAGAAAATTAAAAAGGGAAAGATGGAGAAAAGGCGAGGAATTTAAAGCCGGTGAAAGTCAGCGTATTTCTCGAGCCTGGATCCTGGATCCACGATGCTTGATATAATAGTAACAAGAGTGAATGGTGGTTATAGAATTAATAGTTGGAGTTATAAGGTGAAATATCTGTAATTGTGGGAGAATGTGCGGTAAAAGATTGAATTGGAGTCGGAGTTGGACCTGGCTGTGCACTATACATGTCTAAATTCATGTGTACAATGAATGTTCCAGGATCGAGGATCCAGCTGAGGAAGGAGAAGTAGAACCGGAGGAGGAAATGAAGCAAGTTCACATACAGTGAGAACACATCCGATCCTCGCCCGAATATCAATGTCTGTTTTCCACCAGTTCCTGTGTGTGTGTGTGTTTGTGAGGGGAAGGAGGAATTTGTGTAATTCCCATTCCTCGTACTGCCTTGCTGTTGTCGTTGTCGTTTTCGTTTTCGTTGTCTTTGTCTATGAACAATGAACACCTGTGCCTCAGAGATTTTCCACGAATTTATGCTGTCAACGTGTAGCCTGTCCTCGCTCTCCCCTGTCATGCCCTACTCCAAGTTTCCAAGTTGTAGTTCCAAGCGCTAGCTCTAGTCCTCTAGTTCTAGTTCTAGTCCTAGTTTGTGTCAAGTCAAGCCATGCATTTATACACCACATCAAGAAAATACCGTACACAGCATGTACACTATAGAGTATATACTGTATATAGCACAACATGTAAATGTATAACGGGTAGTATAATAAATATGAATGATGAACGGGGAGATAAAGTACAAGTTGAAATGGGAGAAGAAGAAGAAGAACTAGAAGAAAGTAAAATTAATTTAATTTCATGACAAGCCAAACCAAACCAAACCACACGATCAGATTCCTCATTAAAAGTATGTACAATGTGCAGTGTGCAGTGTACCTATCCCAGGACACATGTACAAGATAGACTGAGGATCGAGGATAAACCGAGGATCGGGACTTTCTCCAACTTTCACCGCAATCGTCATACTCACCTACCGCTCCGCTCAGCTAAACTACACATGTACGTTCTACCATCTACATTCTACATTCTAGATTCAGGTATAAAAACCTTGCCTGTTGTCTGTTGTCTGTTGTCGGTTGTCGGTGTCTATGCCATTTACACTGAATCCCAACACCTACTAGGCACTACATTCTATAGTTTACACGCTCAGATTCATTACATGCGTGGTTATAATGCACCAAAAAGTTTTGGTTCCCTGAAATTAGATTGGATTGGATGGGATCGGATTGTGGATGTCACAACGGAAAAAATTCAATGACACGCATCAGGACGATTTAAAAGGGTAGTAGAAATAACACGGAAAATATTATTTCAAGTTTACACCTAGATAAATGAGCCTCTCGTAGCTAAATAGATAATAAATAATAAATAAATAAATAATTTTGCTCTAAATCAAAACGTGACAAGTTCAAAATTCAAACGTGAAGGGTGCTTTTGGTTTCCTTTCTGTTTTATGCTAAAAACCATCATAAATCACATGATATTGAGTACATTTAATTTTATTCCTTCCGTGTACATTGTACATTGTACATTTTGCATTCTCTGTATTAAACTCCCATCGTGACTTTATTAATAAACTTTGAGCTTTGAACATACTAAATTCTTACGTGGAGAATTATCCATTTGAGTTGAACATTGGACCAGGTTTCATGTCTTAGACGTGGTTCTGTGGTTCTATGGTTCTTTGTCATTCGAGCATTGAGCTTTGAGCATTGAGCATTGGTAATTTGGGTTCTAAATTAGCATAAGGCGGGCTGGAATGCATAAATAAATACATGCATAATTCTCTATTGTTTTCAATGGGTTGTGTTTGTGAGTGGACTTTCATTCTTCATCTTAGAGTCTAGAGTCTAGATTCTAGTGATTATCATGGACATTATGCGAACAACCCTGACTACTACTACCACTGACTGGTGACTTGTACCCATAAATAATCCGATTGCTGGACAAGTCCTATCGAGGATCGAGTCTGCTTCTGTCTAGCCTGGTTGAACTGAGCTTAGTTTGACTTCTCTTACTCTAATCATTCACTCTTTCATTCATGCATTCATTCGCATTCGGATTCATTTGTAAGAAGTGGAGTTGTGTACACAAAGTGGATGAGGTATAATAAAGAATGCTGAAATGAATTGACCAGGGAGGAGACAAAAGCCATAAATGAGAATAATGATGTTGGTTTTCTGAATTAAATAGCTGGTGGCCACTCCTTTACACTGTACACTGTACATTCATGGTGGATTTGTAATGTGTAGATATGTGTGTGTGTGGTCGGTTACTACGATGTGTTTTATTTCTGTTGTAATTTTATGATGGACGATGGACGGTGCACTGTGTTCGTTGTACGTTGTACATGTATGAAATGAAAAGTGTACAGTATATCTATACATATCATTCCTTTTGTTTTCCTTTCCAGTGAACTAGGAAACGCTCATGGTTGAAAGGGAAGAGAATTCAGAGTCTACAGTCTAGAATCCAGAGTCGAGAATCAAAAGTCGAAAGTCGAAAGCCAAAGCAAAGAATTTGTGGACATATTTGGACAAAGTTGGACTTGTATTGTCTTTTGTACAACACAGTCTACACTCCTGCACTCCACTGCATAGATACATATTGCGCATGAAATGAAACAAAAACTCGTTTTCCATCCCATTCCATTTCATTCCTTTCCATGTCTTTCAGGACACGTACACTGTGCATCCTACATACTAAGAAATAAAGAGAGAGAGAAAGAGAAAGAGAGAGTGGAGATGATGTAAGGTTTCCCCAAAGTCTCATTCCAACAATGTAATTTTCAACGTGCCATCTCCCATTACAGAGACAAAAAGGTTAGGCTTTAGACAGTAGATAGTTGGCCATACACACATACATAAGCAAGAGCTTTGTTTTAAAGGCTTATTGTAAAGTGCACAGTGCACAGTCTACAGTCTACGAAGTACACTGTACATTGTACATTGTAGACTGTAGACTGGAGATAGAAAATAGAAAAAGCAAGTATAAGTTTCCCATCCAGGGATTTCCTCTCTGACAAATCTATTTTGCTTTCCAAGGAATTTTTGTCATCTGACCTCCGACATCCGACTTTCCTCTGTTGACTCCTTCTCTGTCCGTCCTCTGTTCTCTCTCTCTCTCTGTCTTTCTCCTGCACAACCAGAACCATAGTTGAAAGAATGGGGGCAACGAGACCAAATGCAATTCACTGCAGACTAGACTAGAGTAGACAATGATTCCCTTTAGGCTGCAGGATGGAGGATGGAGGATGGAGGATGGCGGATGGATCTGATCCTCACTCTACACTCTACTTTCCATTTACTTTTGCTTTTACTATTTCTGTCTCTATATCTGCATTGCCCTTTTCCCGTGTTTTCCTCTACTCGCAGTCGCATCCCTATCTTTTTACACACAACAAACACAGTAAAATTTTTGTACGGAAGCTCAACCTGAAAACCTGGAGCATTGTGTATTGTGTATTGTGTACAAAGTGTAGTGTACATTGTACATTGTAGTTTGAAAAGCGCTTTATCTGCTGTCTCCCGTCCGATTCAGAGTCAGAGTCAGAGTCAGGAATAACAGCAAAAAAGTGGCATAAACACAGCACAGAAATTTCTTCAAGTTGAGTTTTGAGTTTTGAGTTTTCACAAGTGGAACAAAACCAGGCAAACGCCAGAATCCAGAATCCAGAATCTAACATCCAAACTCTACGCAATTCAAGTGAGGCAACTTCTCCCGGAGAAAGAGTAAAGAAGGAGAAGAAAAGCCAGTGACTAGTGATAAGCTAATGTTATTTCCTTTCAAACATGAAAAGCTGAATACTGAAAACATTTAATATTTCTTTATATTCCTTCTCCTTTCAAAATGAACTGGTACAACAAACAACAACTTTTATCAGTAGTACAAGAGAAAGATGGAAGAGTCGATATCAACTACTGTAATACAGATATTGCTAGCGGAAGAAGAAGAAACTTTGTTGTCTTGCCCTCATTGAAAATTGTACATAGTACATGATTTTGACTTGCCAACGGAATTTGATCTTGTAGCTTGGAATATAAATCCGTAAATCCGTCCAAAGTGTAAACAAACGACTCTAAAAATTACTATTTGATCAAAATACAATGCGAATGCATGTGTTCGCTCCATTTCTTTTGTTATCTGAATACTGAACACAATTATAAATCTTTGCTATGAATAAAATGTTGTTTGTGCACGGGGGGTTTTTTTTATAATTGCTCATTAAATTTGTTCCACTGGTTAAGTTTTCACACTGTAGAATGTAGAATGTAGAATGTACTGTATCAAAATAAAATGGTTTGGCCATTGAAGATTCAAGTAGAGGAGAATAAAGATGGAGGGAAAAATATTGTCCAACTTTAATTTCTTTGGATCTTTCTCACTTTCACTTGTCCAGAATCCAGAATCCAGATGGAGAAATAGATATATAGCTTGATATGTAGTTTGATTGATACTGGAATACTGGGGAAACTCTGAAATGTTTTCAGTTTTCAAGTTGGGACTTGGAACTTGAAACCGAAATAGATCGAGCGATCGAGTTGATCTATGTATAAAGTGTAGGCTGTAGACTGTAGAATGTAGCGTGGAAGAAATACTGTGTAACTCGGGCCACATCTTTCTGCTGCCACTGCTACACGCACGCATCTAGTATCTAGTATCTAGTGTCTAGTGTCTAGTGTCTAGTTTTGGTAAACGGAAGGAATGAAAAAGTAGTTTGAAGAAAAAAGTGAAAGTAAAAGTAAAAGTATAATTTCAAGTACGAGGATACAGTGACAGGCCGAGAACCGAGAACCGAGAGGTTCTGCACTCTACAAACTACAATATACAGTCTAGAAAACTATACACTACACACTATACACCACATTCTTGATGCAGTACAGTACAACACATTGTACCAGAAGTAGTAAAAGTTCGGGTGCCAGAACTAGAACTAGAACGAGAACTAGATCAAGATGTAGAGATAAAGTACAAGAAGAAGTTGGTGTGTGTGAGCCGTGCGGAGCCAAACCGGGTTGAGTTGAGTTGAGTTGAGTTGAGCTGGGCAAAGAAGAAAAGAGTTGAGAGTTGAGAGGAGAATCCATATAGCAGTGACAGAGAGGCAGTTGATAAAGTGAAAGAAAGCAAGAAGATGAAGAATGTAGAAGAGAGACAAGAGAAAGTCGGTGTATGTTGTATGTGCAGAGAAATCAGCGGATTGAGATAGAGATGAGATCGATACAAGGTATCCGTAGACAGTAGACAGCAGCTCCAAGATCCAAGATCCAAGCTCCAAACTTCAAGTTCCCAAGACCCCAAGAACCCAAGAACTCGGCGTACTTGCAGAATACTGAATACAGAACAGAGACGAGTTAAGGCGGGCGAGGCAAGTTTTCCTCACTACATCAGAAGGAGACGGTAGACAGTAGACAGTAGATAGACCTCCGGAGTAGTTGGATGTACAATGTATGTGGGCCATTAATGTATTCTTATGACTCAATTCATCCACATTGTACATTGTAAAATGTACATGCAGCAAGTACTTTGTCCTATGTACAATTTACACTGTACGTCGTAGTCCCGGCTCCGATCTACTGTCTTGAATCTAGAATCTAGAATCTAGAATCTAGTGTCTAGTGTCTAGTGTCTAGTGTCTAGTGCAATGTACACCTACTTCCACATTTGAACATATGGGACATTTAGCATATACAGTAGAAGGTACATGCATGCACTTAGCGTTTTTTGGGCGGGAGTTTCCTTCACCTTTTTATTCACAATGGATTCCCTCATATACTCAATATTCATATATCCTCTCTGTCTTTACATTGTACAGTGTACATAGTTTGCCTCTTCCCTCTTTCACCTTTTTACTTTCCCTCACTTCTCGGATTGTTCTTTGTTCGTGTGAATAGTGAATAGTGAACACGGTAGGCAAACAGAGTAGATGTGAATCTAGAATCTAGGAATCTACGGCCTCTCTGCTGCTGCACCTTAATATTGTAATATTGTAACACTGTAACAGTGCCAGTGCCAGTGCCTATGTACACAATTTATAGACACCTTCTCCAACTCTCCCAACCCCGAACTTCAAAATTCCAAGTTCCAAGTTCCAGCTACTCGCTTTCATCACCAACCAGGAAGTTTAGCCCAAAAAAGTTTGTAGATAGTTTGTACTTTGTACTTTGTAGTGTGAAGCACAGGGCTGAACTTGTAGGTTCTAGGTTGTGTGATGTAGGTTGTAGGTGTAGTTCAAGTTGGAGCTGAAAATGGGAATAGAACTGAAACAAAAACTAGTGTATGGAATATAGAATCATGTAATGTACGGTAGCGTGGTGGAAAAAAAGAGCGTAGGTGAGATTGAAAAAAACGATATATAGAATGAGGACGTGCAGAGAACTGCATAGATGAGAAGCTTATTTCTACAAAGTGGAAATAAAAACAAGTTACGCACAAAATTTATCCTAGATCCTGTAGATTGTAGAGTGTAAAAGGTAGAAAGTGGATGATGGAAATGGACGGAAAGCTGAAGATGGGCGAGTCCAAAGTCAAAGTCAAAGTAATGTTATGAGAACGGGTAGAAAATACAGTCCACAGTCCACAGTACATAGTATAGAGAATAGAGAAACTTGCTAAAAATATGCGGAAAGAGAATGAATATGAATCTCAGTCTGGTTGTGTATAATGTATAATAAGTATGTATGGATGTATGGATGTGTTTTAAGACAAAACATTACTATATTATATTTAATGCCCGTAGGAGACTTGATTTCATTACTGAATGAAGCTCCAGAGTCCCATAAAATATTATTGAAACCACACCGTACTACCAATAAGCCAAGCCAAGCCAAACCAAGCCAAGCCAGACCAACCAAGCCTTGTGCCGTGTGTCTTGTGCATTCTATAGTCACTCCATATTAGCCACACTCCTCTTTCTCCCGTCAAGAAACTTTCTCACTTACATGCCAAGCCATACCACACCAGACCATACCATACCATACAGCCTGTGGAGACCATAAAAAATACCGTCACCGAACAATGTTCAACTTATACCAGAACAAGAGCAAGAACAAGAACACGAACAGGAAAAGGACAAGGAGCATTACTGAACATAAAGTAATGTTCCAAATCTGCTCATCTCATAATGTATGGTACATATATTCGTATACATAATACATACGGGATGATAGAGAAAGAAAACTTTCACCAACCATGATCATGGTCATGATGATGATGATGATGAGAATCTCCGTAGTTTATTTGTACAAGAGTACATGAGCTTAAAGTGGGAACATGGGAGCAAATTTATGAGCATATGGAATGTGGAATGTGGAATATGGTTAATGACAATGTCCTTGCTAGTTGGTCGTTGGATACCTATTGCAGTCCATCTTTCCATCCTTTCATCTTCATTCAATGTTTCGGCTAGGCTAGGCTAGCTACTAGACACTAGTAAAATATTCTAATAATCCCGGTATAGTAACTTTTTAACTTTTGATATTGGTCCTATCCACATCCCCATAGCAAGGATAAAAGAAAAGAAATGGGTGAATGGATGAATGGACGGAATGCACTTATATGACGTGGTGGTTGCTGGTGGCTTGAAATGCACCTGCACTCCAATACAATTCCAACAACATCAATATCAACACCAACATCAACACCAACCCTATAAACTGGAAAACGGGAATAGAATGGGAAAAGACCTTGGGGGATTCTCGACATACAATATTCAAGGAAATCATTTGTTCCCTTGCACCTCTAACCTTCACTCCAAACTCCACACTTCTCACTCTGAAGAGTCTGCACCTAAAGAACCTGACTACAAAGTACACTTGTAGCTTGTAGCTTGTAGCTTGTAGCATGGAAAATGGAGAATGGAGCATGGTCTAATAGCTAATACTAATACTAATACTATGTAATCCGCACCGTACACAATACACAATATCCATGTAGCATGTAATCATAATCCAAATGTGCCGGCAGCCGGCCATTTGGTAAAGCATCAGGACTTTGTAAGATATTCTCTTTGTATTCTTTGTCCACTGTCCATTGTCCGCTGCCAATTGCACCCTACATTTTTTTGGATCCAGTCAAGTTCAACATGGAGAGTGGAGAAACATGAGGATTTGGATTATATATGGATTTATAAATACTAATTTATGTCCCTATTCCTTGTTTGTTATTAGTTTCGAGTGATTCAGTGTGTCTTTGATCCTTGTGAATTGTGAATTGGGAATTGGGAATGTCGCACTTTATACTTTGTACTCTGTACGTAGGCAGTAGGCAGTAGGCAGTAGGCAGTAGGCAGCAGGCACATGTGCCTGTTTGCTTGTGTGATAATGGTCATTAGGAGAAAACACATGTAGGGGAAAAGTTGAGCAGGAATAAAAGTGAAAGCTAATGTGGAGCTAATGCGATTAGTGGAGTGCGTACAATGTACAAATGTACAATGTACAGTGTACAGTTTACATTGTACAAATGCGGGGAACAGGAGAGAAAGTGCCTGTTTGCTACCATGTTTATAGCTTGTACTCATGGAACCATGGAAGATGGAACTCATGAAAATGGAGGAGGACAAGAACGGCACAAAACAAAACACGCAGCCTGGACTGGACTGGCAACTTGTGTATTCTGTATTCTGTACAGATGTACACATGTGTTTGTGTGTATTGTCCCTCATATTTGGTATAATATTTGGTATTTGGATCTGAATGAAAAAGTAAAAGCAGGGAGTTACATAAGTATTATTCCATGTATTCCATGTATTCCATGTGCCGTATGTCATATTTCAGGTTCAAAGTTGACGTTGGATTTGGAGTATGGAGTTTGGACTTGGATTAAAAGGAGAGAACTGCGAGAGTGCGTGCACTATGTTGATGCTAAGTTTTGAGTTAAACTTGAGTAAACGACTGTGAGTTTTGGACTAAATCCACATCCAAATCCAAATTCATACGCCACAAATATCAAAACACATGAGAGCCGGCATGAGTGTTCACTGAACACTGTTCAGCGTTCACTGCTCAGTGTTTATGCAATAGGACACATGGAATTTTTATACGTAGAAAAATACACGCAGAATCCACATCAATTCACCAGGGAAAACAAAAGCAGGGGAGCGACAAAGAATAGAGCAGATAGGGGAAAAAAGGAAAAAAGATAACATAATAAAACAAGAGCTTGAATGACGGAAAAGAGGAAATATCCGTAAAACGAAAACTCCTTTTACCCTTCACCATTCACACTACCACTTTTTGGGAATTTAAACGAGCTTTGGGCTTTGGAATTCCTTTGCATTTTAATCCGCTCAAAAGTCAAAATTGGAAACTCAAAACTCAAAACTCAAAATCCAAGTACTTTTCACAACGGACTTGAGTACAGTGTAAAATTTGTCATCTCCTTGTTTCCGGTCCAACTCCCAACTTCCAACTTCCAATGTCCAGCTACCACACCTTTTATTTTATCATGGATCTCTAGCCCTTTTGAAAAATATGGAAGGACATGTGAAATGTGAAAGCTTCTCAAAAAAATAAATATTTTGAATACACACAAGTAAATAGTGACCACATATTTTTCAGCGGATGTAAACGCCGTTTTTTCTATTTTTCTGCTTTTCCTCTTTAGAGAATGTAGCACTTTTCAATTTTTACTCGGAAAACTTTACTCTTCTGGTTCTGGTTTTGGTTCTGGCTCTGGCTCTGGATTTGGAGGACAGACGATGTTTTTCCTGCTGCTGATGAGGAGTAAACCAAAGAGCGGAACAGGAACAGCTGAACAGTGCTTCTAGAGTCTGAGTTTGAATTTGAGTTAGTGTACTTGGTTTCACTCCTCTTCCTTTCCCATACCTTCATCTTGTGTGAAAGCTTTTTTCTTTTTTTTCTTTTTTTTCTCCAATTTTCTCTGTTTCTATGTACTTTCACTCTTATGTGGAAGTATCTCTAATGGATAGTTGTTTCTAAGCTGTATTCGTATTCGTATTCGTAGTCGTAGTTTTGTTCCCGTAGAAAAGAGCTTTCTCCTACACCCTACACCCTACACTTTCACTTAGTTTCTCGCACTTCCTCCCGTATTTTTCTATTTCTCTCACAAACAGATACCTTTGAAACGTAAACATTTCTTGTACAAATAATATTACTTTCTATGACAACGCCTGACGCCTCTCCTCTCCTCTCTCTTCTCTTTCCTCTCTTCTCTCGCCTGCATCATCAGCTTTCAAAGTTTCTCGCACGAACACGGCATGAACACTGGCACTGAACACGGTATGAAAGCACACATACGTATTTTTCCATGTACAATGTACAATGTACACTTTTCCAGAGAATACAAATAGGATGAGAATCCAAAGTCTAAATTCCAAATTGCGGATGAACATAAAAATGAGCGTGAATGTAGACTGTAGACTGTAGACAGTAGATATATTTTACGCAAAAAATATAGATATTTTCAGAACTTGGATATAAGTGTACGATGTATTTTCCAGATTCCAGATTCCAGATTCTAGATTCTAGATTCTAGATTCGTCTCCATTTCAAACCGACAGCCGCCGTCCCTCATTTCATTTCATTTCAGTTTCATTTGAACAGCAATCCAAAGATGAATTCCACACGCGTGCCATTTTAATACAGAAAGGAAAGTACGCACAAAACATACACTTTTCACTCCTACTCATTTGTATCTACTTTGTACTGCATTGTATTGCATTATAGTCATGGTTTTTTTAGTACACAGTACACAGTAGACAAAGGCACTCAAATATCATTTCTGTTTTTCTGCACATCCTCTCATCTCCCCCCATAACTTTGCTACATATGCACATTACACAAAAATTTACAAGCACTTCTAAAATCTACAATATACAGTCTAAAGTTAACAATTCTCGTGCATGAGCCGGAACGCAAACAGTAAACAGTAAACAGTAAACACTGCAACATTAGAAAAAGTAGCAAGAGTAGAAAAAGGAAAAGATTTCAAGTCAAGAAAAAAATTTGAACAACTGCCAAGATAAATACATGAAGAGTGGAAAGGTGGAGAGACGAGTGTAAAAAACAACAAACTAGAATCTAGAATCTAGAATCTAGAACCTACAAAAACTGCTTTTGTTGCCATGTGTCAGATATCTAAGAAATTTGCAAAAGTTTTCTCTACAGTTTCGTTACAGTTCACAGTGAACGTAAAAAACAAAAGAATAGTAGATTTTTACCACATTTTCACGTTGAACGTTAAACGTTGAAGGATGAAGGACAAGTAGGGCGGTAGTTTAATTACGTGAGCTATGGTTTTTATACCCCAAATTTAAAATCCTCTCCAGGTTTTAGAATCTAGATTCTAGATACTCAAACTTGAGAACTAAAACATTTTCTCTAAAAAATTTTCAAATGCCTAAAGAAAGCATTTCCTGTCTTTTCACTCAATTCCAAGTTGATGCATGTACTGTCTGTTTTTTTAGAAAGTTCGTCTCAACTTTTGAATGCTCCATACAAATAAATGGAGAGCGCGAAAGTTGAGGCGAACTTTCTAAAAAAATAGACAGTACTTTGGTTGAATTTGGAAATATTAGTAATACAAAAAAGGCTTCGCTTACCACAGTTCAAGTCATCAAGTCACTAAGAATGACAGCGGGTCTCATCCGAATCCCGGTTTGTTGCCACAGTAGCACAAATTCAAAGTCCAATTTCCAATGTTGTGTTCGTCAATTAGGTCACTTTTACAACTACAAACTTGACTCGGATTCCAATTTTGTTTCTGCTCCTGATTCTGATTCTGATTCTGCTTTTGGTTTTAGTTGTGATTTCCATTTACCCGTGTGAAAACAAAGGTCATTTTGTCACGGTTGTAATGTTGCCTGTATAAACAGAAAAAAAGTACCAGCTTAGCATTGAGAATTGAGCAATGAGCATACATGAGATGAATGAGTGAGCGTGAACAATGAACAATGAAGAGTGAAGGACGGGAGATGAAAAGAAAATAGAAATAAATGTAACACGTACAGTACAACTTGTACGATGTACAATGTACACTGTACATTGTACAATGTACAGTCTGTACTGGATACTGGATACACGATAGTAATAGAAAAAACTTTGGACTTTGGACTGGAGAAAGTGTGAGATGGAGAAAGGAGAAAGTCGGAAGGAGTGAGATTTTGTACATTTCGGATAAATGTATAAGTAAAGTGAGAGAAGGAATAGGAAGGAGGAGAAAAATAGAAATATCAGTGAAAAAGGTCTTTTGCCCAGGGATTTAGAATTAATATATGGTTATAGAGGGAAACGTAGGTGATGAGCTTTGGAGTTGAATAGAATGGAACTTGACCTGGAATGTTCTTCTTTGTATGTGTTTGTGTGTGTATGTATTTGTGGTGGGTGGTCTTATAGGAATCCTTTATACGACTACGACTACGACTACGGCTACGACTACGAATAGAAATAGAAATACAAATAGAACCAGAACCAGGACCAGGGCTTTGGCTTTGGCTACGGATAAGAATATCCTACACACTGACTACTGACTTATTCTACGTTGTCCAAAGTACCCATTGGGAATTCAACGCACGACTCAAGTCTCAAGTCAGAGTCAGAGTCAGAGTGAGTGAGGTTCTGACATATCTGTATCCATATCCTTATCCATGTCCATAGTTACGCTGCCTCTGCCTCTGCCTCTTCTCTCTTCTGTCTGTTCTCTTTTCTCTTTTCCTTCCTTCCCCAAAGTCCCATTTTCCATCGCTTTCTCTTTACATGGGATGAAAAGTCAAGCCAAGCCACAGAACGGTCTCAATGACAAGTTGTAATACATACTATGACTCCCCTGTGAGACCATCCTCATTTCTGCCTCTATATCAAAACGTAGGAATTACTTTCTGACGTGCCCGTCCAATGTCCAAACACCAAACACCTTACATTTTACACTGTACACTTTACACACTGAAATTTTGCCCCATGTTCTATATTTTATAGGTTTACCATCCTGCCCCATGTATCAAATTACAAGTCATCTCGCTGTAACGCTGTTTCCTTTCTCCCTGACTTTCTCCAACTGGCTTAAATTTAGTGAATTTTCCTCCTTTTCCAGTTTTCCAAAAAAACTATGAAATGTACTGAATTTAGCAACATGTTTAGTGTTACTGCCTTTAAGCTGGTAGACATTGGACATTGTACACATTTCTGAGTTTATTCTTTTAAACTAATCATGGGGCCATTCCACCATTCAGTGATTTGCAAATGTGCTTGGTATGTGATGAACATGAAATATGGAAAATGGAAAATGAAAGACGAAAGACGAAAGATCAATGGTCAATGGTCAAGAAAATAGCAGAAAACCCAATTACTCAACACTTGCACCTATTTTCTGTCCAAGCTTCAAACATATTCGATTAAATAACCCATTGAAACTGTGGAAAAAATTGAGACGTAGTACATATGACAGTCTACGGGAAATTCAAATGTAACAGGCTTGAGAAATTTGCCTTGTACAAATTGCTTGGTACAAAGGTGACCTCGAAACTCAAAGCTGGATCAGAAAACTGTAAAACAAGGAAACTAGAAAACTAGAGAACCCGACAAAAGAGCTATAGAAATACTTGTACCAGAAAAGTACATAAAAGCCCAGACCCCAGACCAAACGGAAAACGGAGTCTAATGAAGAAAGTAGAAAATTGAAAATTGCTTTCTCCTTTTGATGTATCGTATCGACTATCGACAAGGACTTGGACTGGGTGGTTTGCTGAAAGGAAGTGGCTTGTTTTCTTCTCAACCTGGTTTGTAGTTTGTTGTTTGTGGTTTGGGGTTTGGGGTTTTACACAGAACGTAAAAGTCAAAGTCAAAATAAAAATCAACATCAACATCAAAATGAACATGAACATCGCGCAAGGACTTTATCTTTTCCCTAGACTTTGAAATCTATTGATCATGAATCCACATTCACATTCACATCGACATGCGGAACGAAGAAAGTCATACGCACATATTCAATATACATGTACAATGTACAATACAGTACAAGACAAAGAGAGTAAAAGAGCAAACTCGTTCTCTCTTTCCAGTTTGTATAAAGAAAAATAAACAACTTCTTGAGTCTTGAGTCTTGAGTCTTGAGTAAAGTGAGTGAGTTTGCCAATAAAATGTGCATATTTACTTTAAATTCATGTACAATGTACAATATACATATAAACATTAAACATGTGTATTGCAGAACGGATTTTTGATAAGAATCTTTCTACAAAATACACCAATATAAGTACAAATATACATGTTTTGATCGTCCACAACCTTTTTATCTTTTTTCCGTCTTCTGGCTTGGTTTGCCTAAATAAATATCAACAGAATGAAAAAATGAGGCCATACATCCAATATTCCAATATTTTATCCTATACACGCCATACTCCATACTTCTTGCTTTATTCGAGGTTCGAGCGATGTGGCCGCTTGGAAGTCACAATTTGTATGTGAAAGTAAACATAATAGACAATGCTCTGTGATGCGTGCTCTTTTCCTTGTGCCTTATGTCTTGTGCCCAGATTTCTGTGGACTCGGAAGAAAAATAAAAGTGAAAGTGAAAGTAAAAGAGAAAGAGAAAGTTGAAGAGAAAGAGCAATAGATTGTATTTGCAATCCTCTCCCTCCCTCGTTATTCAATGGTGCATGAGTTTATGTGAATGTCCTTTTCATTTCATTCCGTTCCATTCGATTCCATTCGGTTTCATAAATTCATACCGTAGCTCATCTGAACCCCCAGTTGCCGTTGCCGTTCTAGTTCTAGTTCTACTGAAAAGTTGTCTTTACTAAATGCCTCATTTAAATTCCGAGGACGTCTCCCTCTCGGCATGTTTCTTCCTATTGTGTGGTAAAATTATGGGATTTCTCCTACTGTTAAAGACACCAGGCTCCTTCCTCTACTATATATACCATCTACCCTGTACCATTTTCCCTTCATTTTATATATATCTTCCATGCCTGGCTGCTTTCCTTGTTGGCTGGCTGGATTGTCCAGCTACGTTATAAAAACCACTCATCCATATTCCATAACTCGAGGTTTTATCTATCCATCTATCTGTAAATCTGTTCCCCCTCTCCCTTTCTCTCGCTCTCTCCCCTTTATTTTTTATTTATTAATCCAAATTATGTCATTTATTTCTGCAAGAGAAACTTTCCATGATTTTTACAAAATTTATCCTTTCCCATGGAACATTGGACATTGGACGTGGGAAACGAGTAGAGTACGCGGACGAGTTAGCGCAATGAATTTTAGTCTAGTATCTAGTAATATCTTTTGTCTTTACAGGAAAATAAATTTTATTTCATGGTTTAATTTTTTTAGCTGGGTAGAGAATTCCTTTCCGAGAAGAGGAATACGACATACGACAAAAACCAGCTTTACAATCAAATCATCAGTGTTAAAAAAGCTTTTCACAATCCAGCTTTGGCATAAAAATGAACAGCATATCAAGTATCAAGTATCAAGTATTTCCAAGTCAGAGTTGTGAATATTTATCAGTATAATTTTTCCTCTTGACTTTCATTTCCGCTTTCACTTTATGCATAATTGAAAATTCTCAGTGCGTCTTTGATCTCTTCCCGTCCCACTGGATTATAATCTATAATCCAGTAAAAAAGACCCGGTACTCAGAACTCAGAACTCCAAAATCATCACTTATCACTAACTGATTAAATTAATGGTAAAGAAGTACGAGGAAAAGAGAGAAAGTTAGATCGTGTTGTACTTGTGTTTCTTCCGGCTAAAATACTATTAATAATTTTAACCTTTAATTACAACAAGAGCAACAGGAACAAGCTTTAGTTTACACGCTTTTTACCCACATCAGAGTGGTAGTTGCTCAATGCTCAGTGCTTAATTTCCTTGAGGGAACGGATTTATTATTCTTGTCTGCATAAATAATCCATAATCCTAATCCAGTTTTTAGCACATGTTTCAACATGGATCTTGGATCCGCTTGCACCTTGTAAATTTTGCATTGTACATTGTAAATCTTACAAAACCTAAGCACGAGGCAACGGTTTATATTTACAATTCAGAGAGTAGGTGTAAATATGTAGGACAAAATAATAAAGGACCCGCCATTGATTTAACCATGATACACTTAGTCAAAACTAAAGTCGAGCTGTACCAATTAGTCTAAAGTGAGTCTTGAGTCTTGAGCCCAAAAACAAAGCGTAAGTCAAAGACAAAGAAAGAGATTGTATTATTTATTGTTATTACTTTCCATTTAACTTGCACTCTTTATAACTATAGTCACCTTTTGAAACTTATCCCACTAACACAGATAAAATAATATTTAGAACCACAACACCTACAACCTACAACCTACAACCTACACAGTACAACGTACTGGATTATCCTTCTGGTAGCAACATTTTAAAATGTATGTATTCACTACCATTCCTTTCATCCTTCAATCTTTCACGTTTCCACTTACTTTGGTATTGGTATTTACTTATCTAGTATCTAGCTCAAAGTATCAAGATTTCACCACTTACCTTTTCAACTAATTTAATGAAAAAACCCGCCAAACTGTCTAAGGTGTGCTGTATATTGTATATTGTATCATTTATTTTCAGCTCCACCTTATTTTAAGCTCTTTGTATTAAATCTTTTATTCAGCAATCTAGATTCTAGATTCTGGATTCTAGATTCTAGCATCTGGTTGATGCTTAACTTTGAGCTAAGCGGTGCTTGTACTTCCAAGCTTAAAACCGGTAACCGGCCCCTGTTCAGTAAAAGGGATCACATGGTATTTTATTTATCAAGGTGGATTTTTATGTACAAGTTACAGGTACAAAAGCCAATAGCAAAAACCAATACAACAACAAGTCGGCGTAAAAATTGAAAACACCAAAAGAAAAAGAAGGCAAAGTTTTCAAATTTTTTCCACACATCTCCCAATTGTTCAAAAAAGGTAGAAAATAGGGTATGTAAAAACGCAGAAACAGCCACATCAACAGACTTATTAGTCTAGTCATTCGGTGTAAGTGTACAGTAAAAAATTTAATGTGAAAAGCACGAGAAGACATTGGTAAATAGTAAATAGTTCTAGAGCATGATGTTTGTGGCGTCACTCCTTTTCTTTCAAGAGGTTTCAAGTTTACAACCTATAATATACAATATACAATACACAATAGAAGCAAACGTGTATTTTGGCCTTCGACAGTCGCTTTGTACAAGGAGGGTGAAAAGTTGAAGGAGATAGCAGATGTCAGATGTCAGATAGTCTGTGTATAGTGTACAGTGTACAGTATAGAGCATACAAAGTACAAAGTAAATTCTGGATTTTAGTTTCTAGATGGTAGATTGTAGTATTGTGGGAATTTTTCTATTTTTTCCATCCCATGCTTTTACAATGTATAATGTAGAACATGAGCACAGTTTATGACGTGCTTTCTCCAACATATGAGAGAGAATATGAGAAAATGTGGCAGAGAAAGTTGGTTGTATGAGTGAGTGAGCGGATGAATGAAGGAATGAATGAGGGAGAGAGCAGAGTTAACCGTCCCAATTTTCCTTTAATGACACCCGTCAGCTTGGCAATGATGCAGAAAGAGTAATTTCAGACTAAAAAGTAGCTGCTCGTAAAAAAGGTAGCAAAGAGAAAGTAGGAAAAAGCAGGAGAAAGGAGTGAAAGTATAACTTTCACTCTCACTTTCACTTTCAATCCTTTCCCTGTTCCTCTACTTACTCACTCACTATTGCCTCCATAGTCTCGTATACTGAAGAAAAAAGAATCAGTGAGCTTTTCTATTTCTCAGCTTCAGCTTCAGCTCCAGCACCAACCTTCTTATTTCAAGCTTCAGCCGCGGCTTTTACTAATATGCACAAAACCTCAAAGAAAACTCGCTCAATTCAATCTAAAGTACTACTAGCACCGTTACGCCATATATGTAAGCTACGCACATAACACACGAGCTGAATACAGTCGTCTATTGGTTCTACGTTCAACGCGCCAACTTTTATAGATATTAGTGTAGCCGAGTTTTCACGCTATTCTTTGTGCCTTGTACATATAGCCACACCATTCGTATAACTACAAAAGAGACCAGGTAACTTTTTTTCTATTTGGATGTGGATGGATTCAGAGTCGGATTCGGATTCGGATTCACCATCTACTTTTACTTTCACTTTCACTTTATTCCGATTTTTCCCTCTTCTCCGCCCATCATCATTATAAGAAGGAACATTTCAGCAGCCTTCCCTTCCTCACTCTAGAATCTAGACTCTTGACTCTAGACTTTCTCACATTTGTACATTAGACGGAGCTCTATAAAAGAAAATAATCACAGCTTCACTTAAGTGAAAGTGAAAGCAAAATAGAAATAGAAACAGAAACAGAAGCAAAGACAGAAGATGAAGTCTGAGAGGAAAACAGAAAACAGAAAACGGAAAACAAGAGAAGGAGGAGTAGTGATAGTTTATTTTTTCCCTTATTTTCCATCACTAAAACTCACAAGGTTTTTACATTTAATACACATATTGAATAGGCAATGGAGAAAAGGTAGTCAAATAATATGACTAAAGTCTAGAATTTAGCATTTAAAGTCTAGAGTCTAGAGTCTAGAGTCTAGAGTTGTTGAGCTTTTTACTCTTTTCCTTCGTCGGGTGGTTTTAAAATAAAAGTGATGGATAAAAACAAGTGTGTGAGAAAGCCATTTGAGAACTGCCTACTGCTACTCGTATCAGTGTTGGCATTGTCATTTGTATTTTATTGGTATTGGTATATGGTTCATGTGTGTGTCATAACAATAATAATGATAGTGAAGTGGTGGTGATGATAACATAGCAATCCTCTGTGTCTTCATTTCGCTTTCTCCTCATCCTCCTCATGATCTTGATCTTGATGTTCATTTCGAGAAGACATAAATATGGGTAATGGGTAATTGCACATTGTCATCGTTAACCGTTTAGTTGCCTACTTTACCCAGGATTCCACGTACTACGTACTTTCAGAATATGATGTCAAGTATCTGTTTCTCTTGTTTCAACCCAGCATTTTCAACAGCAAATCTCAAGAGTCTAGTGTCTAGTGCAATAAAGTGACGTCTGTATCTTGTATCTGTATTTGTAAGCACTTTATTTGTAACGTGTAATGTGTAATGTGTACGCCAGAGAAAACAGTTAGAAATTCCGGTAGCGAGTCCGCCACTTAATTTTAACAGAGTAAAACAGAAAACAAAAGAGGAGAATGTAAAACGGAGAAGGGAGATAGGGTCGTGCGAATGTTGGTCAATGTTATGTTTTGTATCCTGCCTTTTTATTTCCACGAGAGTCAACTACGATATAAAAGTATTATTGTTGTTTTGTTGCCAGAACCAGAACTAGAACTACAGCTGTTGTTGGTTGTCGGTTTTCACTTCCCCTCAGAGGAAAAAATAATGTTTTGATGTTAAAAATGTGGATGAGAGGAAAGCATATGTAGTGAACAGTGGATTGAATTTGACTCGAGACTTGAGACTCAAGTAGAATGTAGACTTGAGAATGAACTAGATGTGGCAATGTTAAGCAGATGAGTACACGGGCATAACATAAAAAGAGAGCATTAAATTGAAACAATTGTGAAGAAAGAAAGTCCTGGACAGACTACAGAGAAAACTCAGAGAGACTCAGATCAACAGTAGGCAGTAGACAGTAGAGGAAAGAAGAGCATGAAAATGGAGTGGTTGGACGGAAAACAGAGAGGGAAGAGAAGGGAGGAGTTGTCGATACATAAATTTAACTGTCCAAATAACATTTAACTTCTTTTTCCTTTTTATATGCCTCATAAACTTTTGACTTGAGACTTGAGCCTTGAGAATTGAGTGACTTGACTTGAAAGGGGAAAGAAAGTTGAAGTGAAAGCATTTCGCTTTCTCTTTCCACTATGCCTTTACCTTTTAGTTGCTTTATCGTTATCGTCTCTTCTCTCGCTCTACCTTCGACCGTCTATCGTCTCTCATCTCTTTCATCATGCCGTAACGTATTGTTTCTGCTCTTTTACCAAATCCAACGCATCTGACTTTTGCTCTGCCTGGCTCACTGCCTCACTGCCTCATCGAACAAATGAATGAGCGAATGAAGAAGAGGATAAAATCTAATGAGCTTACAAGTCATACCACTTGACAACCTGAATCAGAATCAGAATCAGAACCAGCGCCAGATCATATCAAATCATATCTATTTGTCTTTCCCCACTATATTATTATATTGCCCGTTGTGCATACGTTTTGGTATGTAGACATTTTATACTTCATACTTCATACTTGATACAAGTCAACAGAGTGTAGATAAATCTATTGATAGATTTACCTATTTTGAGGTACTTGAACCATTTTTCCTCCATTAACGTTCTCCATTCTCCATCCAATTTCTCTCTATTATATTTTACAGTATAAATCTGGTTCCCGGTTCATGCAGCATGCAGTACACCTACAACCTACAACATTTCCCCCTCTCCATTCTTCATTATTAGTCTGTTCCGGAAAGGCTTTTGATGATCAAAGGAAATTAAATGTACCAACAACTTTTTCCAATTCACTTTTCTTGCTCAATGCTCAACCCTTGAAAATAATACTGCCTTCAGCCGCCTACACAAAATTCCAAAAATAGGTAAATTCTTCTACTATTTTAACCTTTTTAAACTAGTAGTATAATAGCAATTTTATAATAATTATTTAAAACATTCAGCGGGTGACTGGAACACTGGAACAACAACAGCAGCAGAAGTAGGAGGAAAACTGGCACAATACGGCATTTTTGTTCATTGTCCATTGTAAAATTTGTGGAGCAGCTGTGTTCAGTTTCCAACAAGATTTTGGGTTCAGCTGCAGTTTCTTGCGCTGAATAGTGAACAGTGAATTTAATGAAATGGTACGGTCCAAGTTTTAAAATGAAGGTTACAGCTTGGGAACAAGTTGCAGTGAGGAATTTGAATTAAAAGTTGAATTTCATTAGGGCAAACCTACATAAATCTCAATATAACTTAGTACAAGGCCTACGCGTCTAACTTCTAATGTCAAAGAGTCAGTTTCAGTTTCAGTTGGTTTCATGTTCTTGTGCTGTTGTCCGTTTTTATATTGTGAGAAAATGCATTTCTGTCTCATGTTAGAAACCTTTCATCTGCGACCTCCCACTCTCTATTCATTTTCTTATGCTTATTCTATTTGTTCTCTCGTTCTTTATATAGTTTTTCTTCTCTCGCTCTTTCCTGGTTCTTGGTTCTTTGTCGTCATTTCGTCATGAAAGGAGGCAGTTCAAAAGGTTCAAAGAGAATCCATAAATAGACAAAATGAACACTGATGCAGAACGGAAGAAAACATTTAAGAAACTTTTTCACACAATTAAATGAACAAGCACAATCACTATCAATACGGATATCAACTCTGAATTTTAAAACATTTATCCAGTCAAACAACGTAGTCATCATTGCAAATTTTACTTAATTTAATTAGGACATTCAGGACAGGAATTGAAAACCAGTGGAGAGGATAATTCATACACAGATGAAAAGCCAGGTCAAAAGACAGACGCGAAAACGTGAAATGTGAATGTTTGAATTGTTTTGACAGTCGACAGCAGACAACGGCTTCTTCTCCTCTTTTCTGTCTCTTTGGGTAGTAGTTAAAAGATGCAAGTTGGACATGAAGCGAGAGAAAATTAATACGCGGAAAAAAAAACATGAGACGAGAGGACTCGAGGCTCGAGACTACAGAGTTTTTATTTAGTTTTTACATGTTAAATGTCTGCAAGAAAAAAACCATGCCAACCATAGGGAAAAGCGAATATTATGTAGAAACCAAACCAAACCACAGCACTATGTTCTATGTCTGTGTGGCAGGCGGAAGAGCAGGAATTGAAAGACAAGTAGAGCCGGAATAAGGAGTCAAAGAGCCGGAGCAAGAAGCCAAAAGAAACTAGTTCTGGTTCTAGTTCTAGAGCTAGAGCCGAACGTAGAGCCAGAGCGCGAGTCTCGAGTCTCGAGTCTCATAGAAATTTGATAATTAAGTAGTGGCTGTGGCGGAAGTGTACGGATGGATGGATGTACCCAGTAAATTATGTGTGTATTATATTATAGTATGTTGCAAAAGAGATATCCACTCCTCTAATGTACTCCTCCTTTCTTTCCCTTGAATTCACGAAATAATTTAAAACTTGCTCTTCATCCGAGTTCCGAGGAGCTCTCAAGAAGAAACAACTCGGTCAAAGAGAAAGGAACGGAGAAAACAAGTGAGAGAAAACGAGCGGAGGAAATCAACTCAAAGTAAGATACACAGCAGTGGAAGAAAGTGGGCAAAGTGGCATAGAGAAATGCAGAACGGAGAAACACTTGACTTGACTTTCTCCACAAGCTCCGAGCTCCGAGCTCACAGCTCCCGCACCAATCTCCAATGTAAAAGTGGATGTACAGAGGAAGAAGGGCAAGGGAAAACGAAAAGTAACAGCAACGGCCCAGCGAGAAGGCAAAAGTGAATGAACGAGCTGGTGAAGGAGAAAAGGGGAAAAACGCTTTGGCCTTTACAGCTTTCTCGCCTTTCTCCCTCTCCATTTACATTTCCATCGTCAGCTCCAGCTTCAGCTCAAGCCCAAGAAATTCAGCCGGAGAAAACAAAAAGGAACCGGAGCAAAGAGCAAGAGTGAAAGTGGGAGAAAGTTGGAGAAAGTAGCAAGGAGAAAGGAGAAAGTCAAGTTAGATGTATTATACACCATATATTATGTATGCATATATGCGTATACGCGTGGATTTTCCGTGGTATATCGATTATAAAAAGATGCATGTAGCTCACCAGCACCAGAGTTGCAAAATGTGAAAGTAGTTTCCACTTTCCATTGTCCAACAACATTCACATTTTACTCACTTTCTCCTCTACGTTGGTTGGCTTTTTCCCTGAAACAACTTTCTCAGCTCAACTCAACTCAACTCGCTCCAGCTTCAACTTGAACTTTTTTGCTTGTACTACTATAAAAATCATTGGTCGTGTGAGTGTGGAGTGTGGATGTGGATGTGGATGGATTTGTAGATAGATGTGTAGATATGTAGATGAAGGACTACATTTATGTATGTGGTGAAAATTTCCCTGTTTTACTCGCCATAAATGTATAAGTAAGTCACGTCACTTGAGCATGTGAAGGATGTAAAATGTGAGGGAGCAGGAGGAAAAACGAATCGATAAAAAATAACCCTAACCAGAACCAAAACAACAGCCAGAGCAAGAGCAAGAACAAGAACAAAATAACCTTTTTATGTATTTTTACCCAGTAAAATTTTATTGAATAATATTTTTCATGTTTACGTATTTTTTCTACAGTTTCTTGTGATTGTTTTGGTTCAGACGGTAATTTAGCTTGTGTGGTTGGGATTGTGGTTCTGGTTTCATTTAGCTAATTAAGAAAGTATTTTCCCACAAATTTGTTATCCCGCTCTCATCTCCACATAAAATATATTCACGACTCATTATAAAATGTAAAATTTAAAATACACAATACAGCAAACGCTGTCCTTTGTATTTTGGCCATATGAGTTGATTTGATTTGCAGTGGGTGGAGAAATATGAATTTGAGAAAAAAATAAGAAAAAGCTCATTTACTCTGCTAATATGATTTTAAACCGCAAATTCTCCGATTCAAAATGCCCTCATATTCATAATTAACATCGCAAATTAGAAACAAACTTTACCAAGGATTTCATTGAGTTTTGTCACGCAAGTCAACGGATTTGTATTTATTTCACAGGCTGCTGAGATTGTGTTTTGCATTTTATGTTTTGTGTTTTGTGTTTTGCACACAACCGTGTTTTCTTTTCCAGTTTCATTTCCATTTTATTTAGATAATACAAAATATACCATACACCATAGAGCATAGAACATGCAGCACATAAAAAGCGTAGTTAGTAGTCAGTGACTTGTGCGGAACTACATAAAAAATTAGCCACAATTTAGCACGGCTAGTTGCTAGTTGCTAGTTGCTAATAAGTTTGAAATTAAGCCACAACGAGCTAACTATGGGATTGAAATGGGCCTACATAAACATATTCAATCCACAAATCCACATTCAATCCAACCCAATCCAATATTCTGAAACAGTTAACGATATCGCCCACCATAACATTTAACTTTCTCCTCCTTTCTCTATGTACTTGAGCCTTGAGCATTGAGCAGATCAAGTAAATCTGGCTTGAGTTTATTCATGAAAATATCCATAAAGTATCCACTAAGATATCGATATCGATATCAATATCGATTTGAATTCCGACTCGGTTTTCCCTTCGGTTTCCGCTTACTCCAAGCTCCATTTGGATAAGGAACGAGGATGAAAATTCTCACACTTTCCCAATTTCAGTTTTCATTTTCATTCTCAATCTGGAATAAATGTTCTCCAATCTCCAGTGTAGTCAAGGGGCACAGCTGGCTGACTGGATCTGGATTCTGGATATTCTGGATATTCTGAATATTCTGGAAATTGCTGGGGCATTTCAAAGAAAAGAGGATATAATGAAACTTTCTCCAGTTTCCAGTTTCCAGTCTACGCCACATTTTATGACTCTTCTAATGTCAATTTAATTTTCTCTTGCCCACACTTTCTAATACTGCTCTTGTTCTTGCTCTAGTTCATTTTGATTTCACAATGCATCTGCATTTGCAATTGCACTTTGCCTTGGTTAGCTGGACGACTGGAACGGCAAGAGAAACAGAGTAAGGATGTAATTGTTTTCAACATTATTTGGAGCAAATTGCACCATTATTTTTACTCTCATTGCAATTTGGTTGAGACTTTAGAGTCTTTGCACAGGAGTCTGGAAATATCAGTTTCATATCAGTTATCAGTTTTGGACGTAGATTTGGATTTTTAATGGATTTAGTCAAAATCTGGAGTTATTTTAAAATCCACTGGTTTTAGTTTTCACTCAATTTCCTTTTCGTTTATCTCAACTCTGACTCTGAGAGAATTTTCTGTCCAGAAAAAAGTACATGAGTGCGTGCGTATTGTGTATGCTACAGCTTTGGCATTTCTATGGTGGGAAATATGGTGAGATGAGGCTTAGAAATAGAGAGATTTGGTTTGAAATTTGAAGATTCAGAATTTGAATTTGATTCAAAATTCCCTTTTAGCTTTCTCCTTTCTCCTTAAGAGTTTGCGTAGGAGTTTATTCATTCATTGTTCTTTGTTCTTTGTCCTTTGTAGTTTCGAGTTCGAGTTTGTCCTTTTACTCCTTCTGTTTTGTTAGTAGTCTGTTAAAGTCTCGTTTGAGTCTAGAGTCTAGAATCTAGAATCTAGAAAACGTACAGTTCTCGAGTCTCGAGTCTCGATTTAAGTTTCTTGATGGAAAATCAATGTGGTTTTGTTGTAGCCGTGTCGGTCACGTGGGAAAGTGGGAGGGTTTTTCTCCGTATTTGGTATTTGGATTATGTCATTGGATTTCTATTGTCATTCTCATTGGAATTGGAATTGGAATGGAAAAGGAAATGAATTCTGTTCATTTTGTTTTCCTTGTCTTGACAATTGTGCTTGTTGTGGATTGGTGAAACGTGGAACAAGGAACATTGAACCTCGGCTCCTGTTTCTATTTCTATTTCTATTCCAATTGATATCGCTGTGACTAGACTTGGATGACGATGAGGATGACGACGATTCCAACGACAATAGCTATTGACTATTGACTAGGGCAATCGGTACAGCATGAGCTTGTGTATTGTGTATTGTGTACAGAGTACAACTGGAGGAATACAACGCTCACAGACTCACAGACACTGGAATCCAAGAATCCAGTTGAAATTTCGGTGTCTCTACTTTTTAAACCTATTCCGATTCCTATTCAAATCCTTTTCTCTTTTATTGTGCATTTATATTCCAATTCTAGTATTCCAGGATCCAACGGTTCCATTCTACGTTACATGTCCTACTCTTACAGAGAATAGAGAATAGAAAAAGGAATGTCAGTGTGTATGTGCCTGCTTAAGTAAAGAAAAGTGTCCTTTATTTTTTTCCAATCCCGATTTGACTCTTTTCCTCTTATTCTCTTGTTATCTTTCCGTACTCCATACTCCGTACTCAGTGATTATGTGTATTGTTTAGATTCTCAGTTCAAATCCAATCCGATCCAAGTAATCCACATTTTCATCCTGGATTCTGGATCATCCTGGTTCTTGAACATTGGCGGAATAAGTTTGTGTATAAAAGTAGAAAGTAGAAATCAAAATCAAAGGGAAAGCAGCAGAAATAAAAGAACAAGTGCCTCTTTTTCTGCCAATGTGATTTCTTGCACTTTCAAGTAGACTCTGCTCAGATTTATATTCGTATTTGTATTCGTATTTGTATTTGTATTGGTAGTAGCATTAGTGTTTGTGTTTGTGTTTGTGTTTGTGTGTGGGTGTGGGTGTCTATTGAGCTGGATGTAAAATGTGCTGGAGAGTGGAAGGAAGATGGTAAATCCTCCAGTCAATTTCTTCCTCGACCCCTTTAAACCAACTACGTTTCCTCTGCTTCTTACTCTTCTTCTCTTCTACTCTTGGCTCTAGTTGTGGATTTAGTTTTGGTTTGGTTTGGTTTAGTATGAAAAATCCGATGGTTTTAACCAGTCGAAGCGACTGCGGAAAGCCATAGATTTTACACAAATAAGACAGAGACACCCAAATAGCAAATAGCAAACACCAGCTCTTTATACTGTACACTCTGCATTCTACGTTCTACATTCTACATAGACACAACGACCAATGTGAGTACGCTTGATTTCTCCCGTTCTCTATTTTGCTCAGCCTCTCTCCTCTTGTTTTATGAGATGGGCCCCAGTGGAGATAATCTATATCCATTACGCGGGGAACACCAAGGATTTTACACATTTGATCGCTCAATCATACGCAACATTCATTCTCATTAGTAACTATCCCAAGTCAAGCTAAAAGCCCGAGCCCAATACCAATCCCAAGCCAAAGTTGCATCCGAATCCAAATCCAAATCCAACGGCAAACAGGAGGATGAAGAGCTTTTCCAGTTTCCATAGCAAAAATCCATAGCAAAACTAACTCCAACTCCAGCTCCGATTCTGGTTCTGCTTCTATTTCTAGTTCTCTCTATCAACAATCTGAAATCTAACAATCTAACCTTTCTCCCACTCCGTTCGTTTTGTTATTTTTTGTGGATTTGGATGTTCAAGAAAAAAGCCTCCGCTTCTCTTCAAATCCCAACCCCAATCTCGATCTATAACATTCAAACGGCTACGTAATACCTAATAAAAAACAAGCATCTTAAAAAGACAAAGAGCTATTTTTTCCAAAGGAAGAAGGAGAAATTCATCTTCATGTTAATAAATTTTCTATCAAGATCCCCATTCTACAAAGATAAACATTCTAAATTCTACATTCTACAGAAATTAGAAAAGAGGAAGGCAAAGACGACCTATGAATTTCATTGCAAGGGAATAAAACGGTCGGCTCTTCTCATTACTTTTAAATGTACTTGAATCTTTAATATGTTCCATGTATAGTGTTCAATGTTCAATATACAATATACAGCTTACAAAGTAACATTTGTACATGTGTTCTATTTTGTGTGTTGTTGTGAGGAAGAAAATTAAACGGAGAAGGGGAAATAAATTTGAGGATGACGATGATGAGAAGAAAGGAATGAAGCCGTTTGAGCTCCTCTACTCATGTACTCAGGTTTTAATAGGTTACAGAAGAAAAGGGAAAGAAGGAAGAAAGGTGACCAGGAGCACTACTCTTACACTGTTACACTGTTACATATTGCTATCGCTTTTGCTATTGCTCCAGCCCTTCTTCTTCTCGTCTTCTTCTTCTTCTTCTTGTTCTCCTTCTTTTCAAGCAAATGGGAAAAAGGACTGATATTATATGAAGAGTGAACGAAATGACGTGAGACATGCAATGTAATCATATAATATTCCACATGCTCAATGCTCAATGCTCACTATTCACTATTCAGTCCTCCAAACATGTACACTGTACATTGTACAATCATATGTATCTAGATTCTAGATTCTAGATTCTAGATTCTGGATTCCAGATGGCAAAAAAAAGAGTTGCTCTATTCTGTGCACAGTGTACAGTGTAGATACATACGCGTATGTAGTTCCTTGAATCTACACAAATGTACATGCACAAAAAGTTACTTCAAAGGCTGGTGGAATAAAAAGCAGAGGAAAGGAAAGGTAGGCAGTAGGCAGTAGGTTGTAGGCAAAGAAAAAGAAAATGAAAGGTGGAAAAGGAAAAGAGAAAAAAAAAATCTATGTGAAAATCTTTTTTTTCTCTTTCCCATTCTTTCTCTGTCTCTCTCTGTTTCTGTCTCTGTTTTTTTGGCTTAGAAGGAGAATGAACCAACGAACCGAGAAAAATGAAATTGACCAAATGTAGAAATAGAACGTTTCCCAACGTCCTCATTTTGCAAAGAGCTGGGAGCTACACACTACATACAGGAGCTTTTCTTGCTTTTCGTGTTGCATGGCATTCGTAAGAAATCTAGAAATCCTATGGCATTGTACGGTGTGGCGTGGTGCTTATGCTCATGGTTCTCTTTCTCTTTCTCCATTCTTCAGTCACCAATATTTCTTTCACTGAAACTACCTTGTGAAATTCCAATGGGATGGGTGAAATAGGTTTCTTCTCCCGTACATTTCCCATTTCCGCACATTTGTGTGCATATCTATATGTACAAAGAATAGGAATAGGAGTAGAAGAGTTGCCCATCTGGATCTGGATCTGTATGGATCTGTATGGATCTGTGTATTTGTGCTTGAGAGTAAAGAGAGAAGGCTTATTGTAATGGAATTGATATACAAAAATTTATATCCTTATATTTTTGTCTTGTAACTTGTAAGTACTTTTCCACCTTGTCGCCCATTTCCCAGTTCCCAGTTCCCATTTCACATTTCACATTTCAGCTCAATGGAAGGTGAAAGTGAAAGTGAAAGAGAAAGAGGACGGAGGGAAAAAGCCTGCTCAATCCTCATTTCATCCTATTTCATCCAATTTGAAAGCACGGGCTCTCGAATCTCGAATCTCGAACCGCAACTGACTGTGACTCTGATTCTGATTCTGGGATTTCACATCTTAGTCCAAATCCTCTAGTTATCCAAATCCAAATCCAAATCCAATCCCAGCCAATACCAGCCAAGCCAAAAGCCAATGATTCATTATTAAAAACCAGGCTCTCAATTTAAGTCAACTCATGCTGAATCGAGTCTCGAGTCTCGAGTCAAGTACTAACCACAACCTCTGAATCAGCTTCCTCTGACGGATCATGTAGACGTGGATTTGGATTTGGATTTGGATGTCCATGTCAACTGTAACTTGAGTCTCACGTTTTAAAAGACAAAGGCCTTCTCCTTCTACTCTCCGCTTACTTTCTCTACTAGTCATGAATCTTCCTTCCTTTGCTCATGTTCAGATGTGGAAGGACATTTTCATTTTCAATTGATTTGTATCTAAATCCAAAAGTCTAGTTTCTAGTTTAGTTTGTGTAATTAAGCCTGAATTTTTACATCTCTTTTCAGAATCGAGCATGTTCTATTATTTTGTCATCTAAATTGAATGGGTTGACATGGTGTAAAGTGAGCACTTGTGAATTGGAAAAATGGAATAATTTCTGTGACTAATTTATCGACGTATTCGTATTCATGGACGTTTGACGTGGAAAAGTCTAGACGTCTAGACGTCTAGTTAGGTGTAAAAAAGAGGGTTTTCACGGGATGAAGGTGAACTGAACGAAGAAAGAAGAAGGAAGAAGGAAGAACGAGGGGGAATAGATGACTCGGTGTGATTGTACTGTATGCTGTATACAGTATACAGTATACAGTTTGGAGTATGCACATTACACATCCATTTGAACACACTGTCTCAATTTGTTCATTGGAAATTAGACATTATCCCTGTGAGAAATGTTCAGATGAGCGAGCTCAACTACTTTTCTCTTGAATAATTGTCTGCTTCCCTTCTTTTTTCTCTCTTCTCTCTCAATACATATGTAGGATGTAGACTGTAGACTGTAGACTGTAGACTGTAGGCTGTAGGTTGTAGGTATATCGTCTTCCCATATTACCATATTCATTTCACTCATATACCCTATTTTACCATGCTTAACTGTGTTTGACAGAGCTGGAGCTAGAACTAGAACTGGAATTGGAGGTGAATGCAAGAGAGAGAAACGGAGAGAAAATTCCCTTTCTCCTGCATGTCACTTGGTCATTAAAGGAGCGAAGGAAGAAACGGAGGAAAGAGAGAAAAAGAAACGGAACCAAACTAAAAAGAATGAGAATGTGATATCTTTTAACGGGACCAGCCAATTCCAACTCCAACTCCAACTCAACTCAAACTCAAACTCAAACACACTAATGACTTTCCTCCGCTTTCTCCTGCTTTCTCCGTTTTTCCCTCTCCTTCGCTTTCCCCTCCTCCATTCTGTCTGCTGGCATTTATTGCAAGCTAATCTGAATTTCATTACATATTGGTCGCTATGGCTTGGCTTGGCTGGGTCTGGTCTGGTTTGGTTTGGTTTGGTCTGAGTATTGTGTGGTGGCTATTGCCATTTCTTCCTGTTTTTCCCCAAAACCTTGAAACCTTGAACAAGGAAAATTGTAAGAGGGAAAAAGAAAACGAGCCCCTTGAAATTCAGACTAAACTCATACGTATTTTTAAAGCCGTTTGTCTTGGTTCTTGGTTCGTACACGTGGAAAAATGTCTTGTAGGGAGGTTTTCCTCTGTTCTCTGTTCAATGTTCAGTGTTCACTCTCACCAATTCATCTTTCTTGCTTTATCAGTTACGTCAACTGGTTTGGTCAAACTTACCAAATACCAAATACCAAATACCAAACCAAACCAAACCAACCAAAATACTTGGCTACCTACTTTTTTCTTCCCCTCTTTCCCGACTAGAGACTAGAGAAGAAAAGAATGGAATGGAGAAAAATGGTATTCTTTGAAACTATTGAAGTATGGGAGAAGGGAATGGGATAAGATTGACCATGCTACCACAAGAACTAAGAGCCGAGGAATTGTAATGAAAATGCAATTTAGTATATCCATTATCCATATTCCGGCGGTTTTATTCATAGTAAAGAGTAGAGAGTAGAGATATGCATCGTGTGTAAGTGGATAGAAACGACAGCAAAACTCAACCTCAATACCTCAATACCTCAAGTTAGCCTAGAGTATAGTATATGGTATATGGTATAGGGTATAGGGTATAGAGTATAGAGTATAGGTAACATTGGAGATTGGAGATTAGAGAATGGGATTTTAAACTCTTGGTTTATCTATGCAAGGCATGTAGTGGAGCATGGAGCATGGAGCATGGAACATGGAACAGGAGTGTTTAATGCTAGATAGCTGCATAATCCTTTTCCAAACGCATGTATCTGTATGCATAAAAGTATGCAGAATATCTATCTGCAATCTACACTTTTCTACCCACAAAAAGCTACGAGACTAAGGAAAAGAGAAAGAGAGGCGCTGGGACTGGAGACTCGAGACTGGAGACTGGAGATGAGTTGGTTGGCTTGTTTTTTCGGTAGTTGGTAGTTGGTATTCGGTATTCAGTAGTTGGTAGTAGCAGCTGTCTGTCAAATTACATATGCACAGGACGATAGCACCTAACTTGGGATTAAATGGACTTTTCAATCCTTCGTCTCCTTTTTCTTATCCTCCCTCTCCGACACAAACAAACACCAACGCCAACGCCAAAGCCAAAGCCAACCAACACTAACACCATAGTTACTCCTCACACTTTACAACGTTACAACTTTGTCCACACTAAGTACACGGCCGCTTCCATCTCAATAAGATCCATCTCCTCTGTTCTGTTCTGTCTCAGTTCCCAGCTCCAAGCTCGCAGTTCCCAGTTTGCACATGGAATAAAGGTACATAGAATGTGGACTTGCATACTGCATACGTTGCTAGCTCGTGTTGGTTGATGGTTGATGGCTGATGGTGGGAAACCATTTATTCTTGTCCTAACATAACTCTGGCTAGGATCTAGGATGATGTCGAGTTGTGACTACAGTTTTGCCTCTATAAATATGCGGAATGCAGATTATAGATTGTAGATTGTAGAATGTAGATATATCAGTATAATGGATAGACAAACTCTTAAATTGGATTCACTCATCCTCTTCTCATTTCATCATGCTCCCTCACTTTTCTCCTCTCATTATCCTCCTTTTAAAATTCATGTATTTGTACTCTGCCTTCCTTTGTTGAGAATCTAGAATCCAGAATCTAGAATCTAGAGAATCAGTTGTGTATAGTTTATAGCTTAGAGTTTGGAGCTCTATTTTTCTTGCATCACTTTGATGCAGAATGATCTTATCATCCGCATCATGCTCCTTATTATCATAATCCTTGTTTTCATTTTTGTTTTCGTCGTCCTCGTTGTTTGTTGTTGTGATGATCCGGCACACTTTCTTCTTGCTTAATTAATTGATGTTCAACACTTGGCGCTTGACGCTTGACGCTTGATGGCTGATGCTTGATGCTCTATCCTTCTTAGTCAGCAGTCAACAGTCAACAACATGTGTGCATGCCTCATTCTCATTAAAAATGGGAACACATTATGTGTAAAATGCACAGGCAACACCAATACCAGCAACCAACAGCAGGCGGAGAAAAGGAATGGGACAGAAGTGAAAGTGAAAGTCGTACATACTGGCTACGAAGTCGAGGTGAAAGTACAATAAAGCATAGAACTGTACATGTACATTTCTGTCACTCTTTTTACGTTTCTACACTCAAAACTCAAAAGTCCTCAACTTTTCCTCTGTCCTCTGTCCTCTGTCCACTGTCCAGTTAAACAATAAGTGGAATTTATACTTTTTATCATGTCATGTGATATTTTATACATGTATATTACGAGTTACAACCGGACCAGACCAGACCAGAGCAAGAAGGCAAAAAGTGAAAGAGCGGGAAGATATACGAGTGAAATTTATTTTGGCACGTTACTTTTGTCCTTCTGTCCAATTTCTTTCTCTTTCCTCTAAAGGGTCTAGGAGTTCTAGGAATTGTAGCAGCCCGCAATTTCCGAGTATGATTTCAAGGTTTGGTCGTTTATTTCATCCAGTGTGTGTGTGAGTGTAGTGTGTAGTGGTGTGGTGTATATCTCAAATATGTGGTATGTGATATATTGGTTATTTGGATATTCGGAGGATTACGACTTAAGTTATGTTAGGTGCGGTTGTTGATGTTGATGTTGATGTATGTATCAAATAAATGCATTTCTACATTATACATTGTGCATAAATATGGTGGCATGGGATGGTGGGTGTATAGTGTATGGTGCATAGTGTACAGTGTACAGTGGATAATGTGTGAGAATGGAATGAGCGAGGGAGGGGAAATCAGGTCGATATGGGTTTTCATAGGCATCATAAGCAGCTGTGCTGTTCAGTGGTTGATTCTCAGGACCATAAATTATTTTGCCACGTTCTCTCCTTTGACTCCTTTGGCTCCTGCCCGTACGTGTGTGACTGAGTCGAGTTGAGCTGAAGCAGACTGAGTTGAATTTTTGGTTTGGGCTTGGGCTTGGGCTGGGGTGTGAGTGTGAGTGCGAGTGTGAGTGAGTGAAAGTTGGAGTAGAGTCCTTCGATGTGGTGTGGTGAGGTATGGCATGGCATGGCATGGTACATGTATAGTATGAAGATTATGGTGATATGATGATATGATGGGTGTGTGTACTACACTACACATTACACATTGACTCTAGACACTGTAAAAAGATAGCATTTTGTAGGTATGAACAAAAGTCTTGTCCTCTGTATAAAGTATAAAATGATAAAATGTGGTGTGTTGTTTTTACAGTTTACGGTTTACACTCTAGAATTTACAGTTTACAGTTTAGAGCCCGGATATATATTTTGTGGATGGATGGATGGGTGGAATGGATGGCCGCGATGGATGCGCTATCTAATTTTCCGTTTTAGTTTTAGCTTTACTTTTACTTTTACGTTTACCGTTCACCGCCGACGTCTGTCTTCTCCCCCGCTCTCTTTTACGCTTTCAGTTCATCAGAAAATAAACCAAACCAAACCAGACCAAGTTGTGCCACACCACACCAGGGCAGACCACAGTCAAGTAGTCAAGTAGTCAAATAGTCAAATAGTCAAATAGTCAAGGATGGAATGAAAACAACCACAACATATCCTTTCACAGAATGGATGAATTAATGAATTATAACACATGTTATTCCATCAGATCCACAACTGACTCCAAATCCAGCTCCAACTCGAATTCTAACTCTAGAATTGGAACTCTAGTTTCAAATCCAACTCCAAAATCCCAATCCCAATCTCAATCCAAACTCCCAAAGAACCCAAAGAACCCAAAAGTAACTGATCGATAATTTCTTGAGTCTCTCTGACTCTCAGTCATTCTCGACTGTTCCCGTTCCCGTTCTCCTGCTCTTGTTGGTTGTCGCTCCCGCTTCCTTTCTCCTCTCTCCTCTCTCCATTCTCCGCTATAAACTATGAAGCATAGGGCATATGTACACTCTAAATTTGATTCCATTCAATCCCATTCCATTATTATAGGGAGTAAAGTGAAAGTGTAGATTGTATTGAGTAGTGAATTTTGCCTCCCGTACAAAAAGTAAAAGCTCCTGTTCCATGTTCATCTAACATCCCCGATACTAATGCCAATGCCAACGCCAACCTCGTTTTGATTCTTTTATCCTTGTAGGATATTTCACAAACACTAGTACGACATAGGACACAAGTTGAACAGAGAACAGAGGAAATGCTCAAGCGACAAACATTTCAAACATTTCAAACATTTCTGGTCCTTGTGTATTGTGTACCATATACTTTTACGTTACACACAGTGCACAATCCAAAATACACTGTACACAGTCAGCACCACTCATACGCTCACCAACACTCGGCTGTCAAAATGATAATAATACTATAACAATAACAATAACAAGAGGAAATACCGTAGTGAACGACTAAAACTCGGCGTATATTATAATAAAACCAAGTTTCCCTTTCACATCCTACACTGACAATCTACATTGTACTTTGTATTTTTCTCGAGAGGCTTGAACTGGAACTGGAACCGGGAAAAATGGAAAGGACTGGGAGAAAAGTCTGCAGCTGACAATGACAGGGAATGAGACACACGTACAATACACAATACACAATACACAACACAGAACGTACAAACTCTCAAGTTTATATTTACAAACTAACCATAACCAATCTGGCAATCTGGCAATCAAGTTCAGAAGCAGGGACATTTTTGCATCATTTTATCCTTTTAAAATTTACAATAACAAACTCTGTTTTTTATCCATGTATGTTGGAAAAGCATCAGATTAAAAAAACAATGAGGACTCTTATTAAATATTATGTATGTAAATTGAAATAAAAACGGGATGATTATTACTGTCTCGAGTCTCGAGTCTTGAGTCTTGGGACTAGAGATCGGAGAGTGAGAAAACTGAAAAAGTTTAGAGTTTAGAGGGCAAAAATATTGTTATTGTAAATGTTGTAATTTCAACAACAAGAGTAAAAAGACAAAGAAGAGGGTGAAAAATAGAGGAAAGATAATTTGTTCACAATCCAAGTTCAAGATCCAGAGACAAACATTAAAGACATGATACGTCTCATTCCATTCTCATCGGATGTTAATAGTTGATGGTAGTGTTGTAATGTAATTAGTCTAGAATCTAGGAAACTTGGAAACTTGTCTTGCTTCATCCATTTTTTAGATGAGGAGACTTGTCATCACAACCAACATAAACTAAAACAGGGAACAGTGTCTCAAGTCTAGAGTCTAGTGTTAGGAAGGGCACAAAAACAGATACTCTGTAGTCTATTTGGATACAGGAAGAAAGTCAGTCGTCAGTCTAATCGTAAGTCAAGTGAAATGACTTGGAGCGTAGAAAGTAGAAAGTAGCAAATAGGAAGGAGGAAGGAGTTGAGTTGAGTTGAGCTGAACTAAACTGAGCTGAGCGAGAATGGAATGGAATGGAGAGAAGACGGAAAGTGTCAACATTAGTATGCAGCAAGAAGCTGTTGATGGGAGCAATAGAAAAGCACTGGCACTGGCAATAGAAATACTACGCGGATAGAGGAGTCGTCTCCCTTTCTCCTTGCTCCTTTTTTCCTAGTTGCTGTAAACTGTAGACTGTAGACTGGGAACACATGCACCAACAGAAACAGCCAGAGTAAAAGTAAAGACACTTTACTTCATACTTCATACTCCAGTCTATTTCTTACACATCTGAATAAACTCATTTCCCTTCCCAAGACTCGGAGACTGAGGGAGACCTGAAAATTTTCAATACATATATCTGTAAAAATATTCGAGTCTCGAGTATATTTAATATCAAGTGCATAATGTATTATGCATACATGTCCCTCCCTCATTTCTACACATGTACATTTGTTCAAGAGCTATCCAGTCCCAATTCCAATGTTGAATATTCGCGCTACATATTCCTGCTCTGGCCTCATCCTCCTTTTTCATACGTATTGATTGTGAAATAGTCAAAGTGGATAGATGGATGAGGAAGGACGAGGATGGAGATGGAGAGCTTCTAAAAATTTTTTACTCTCTCAACTGTGATTTACTTTACATTAGTTTCTTCCTCTCGTGACTCCTCTCATCTAAAATGCTTCCTTCCTCTCCACTCTCCACTCTCCATCATTCACTATTCACTATCAAAGACACTAGAGAAACTCGAGGACTTGAGCATTGAGCATGAATCTCCCTCTCTTTCTCTTTCTTTCTCTGTCTCTGTCTCTGCTCCCGATGCTTTACACCGTATTCTCTATTCTGTATTCCCTTTCTCCTTGAAAAAAGTTTCATCTCATTCAAATTGATTTTTGCTCAAGACTCAAGACTCAAGAGTCATCATAATAATCATCGTCGTAGTCATCATTATGAAAAATTTGTAGTTTCAGCCACCCATTCAAATTCCCAGGACATGGAGCAAGACCAGAATCAGAACCAGAACCAGAACCAAGAGCAGGAGCAGTCATATAAAACTTTTGCTCAGTTAAGGGAACCGTATTGAAACAGAAGGAGAGAGAAAAAGAAGCAGAAACAGAGGAGAGAAAAATAAGAGTAAACTGAACTAAAACAAAATAAACTAACCTTACCTTGTCTTTTCATTTTCAGTCTCCGTATTTATATCTGCCTCCTTTTCTGTTTCTGTATTTATGTGAGAGAAAAAGTTGATATCAACTCAAAAAACACACACAGTTACACCACGATATGATACGATATTATGTGATATGCTATGATATGATACGCTAGGGTACGTTATGGGACGATGCACGATGCACGATGCACGATACAAGTTGAAATAAAGAAGATGAAGAAAAGAGATTTGGCAGCTGTGAGTTTTCTCCATCTTTTTCTCTCTATGGGTTTGTTAAATGTTCCATGTAGTACTATTTCCTCTAAACTTTTCTCCTCCAGAATCGAGACTCGAGACTCGAGATGAGCGCCTCTCTCACTCATCCGCTCTCTCACTTTACTTTCTTTCCCTTCCTTTTACTTTCCTTGACTGTACTTTGGCTCCATTCTAGATTCTAGCCCATTTCAGTTTCAATCCTCCTTGTGAACTTGGATCCATTTTTTTAGTTTTAAAACTTTATGGCGTCTATCTGTCTCCTCGAGACTCTAGAATCTAGAGCTGTACTATTACATTTTTGCTTTTGTTTTGTTTCTTGTGCTTTAAAGTATCATATGATGTTATTGATGCACATTCTACAGTATACATTTTGTAGGTACATTACATCTTTGCCTTATATTATTATATTGCACAGGGAACGCGACAGTCTCGTTTGGTTCAAGTAAAATATATAATGGTGAAAGAAATGGAAGGACCGGAGGAGCAAATGTTGTTTACAATAATTTTTTCGGAGAAACATGAAGCATCAAGAATTGGAATTCAAATTCAAATCCAGGTTCATGCATTCAAAACTTACAATAGAATATAGAATCTAGAATGTAGGGTGCAGAAAATACCGAGTAAAGGGTAAAGAGTACGAGTCAAAAATAAAATGTACATGTGTAAAACACAATAGAAAATAGGGTACACATACAACAACTTGCAACGCAATATCATACACGGAACACAATAGACAATAGATACAACTACAAGTACAAACTGTGATATGTGGATATGTGTACATTTTACACGTACTGATAAACATTTTGAGCACAGATTCAAAATATCAAGAGTTCTTTTGTCTACTTGTCACTCGCTTGTACGTTGTGCGTTGTACGAGAACTTGTACGTGCAAGTGTAGATGCTTGTGTATTGTATATCCTGTATTGTGTTTGGCAATGACAAAAACATTTCCTCTTTTATTATTCCGTTTTCTCATTCCAGATTCTATATTTTACATGCTAGACTCTACACTCTAGATTCTATATTCTATATTCTATATTCTAGATTCCAGGGAAAAAACCTAACGTTGTGTCAGAGGGTGTCAGAGACAGGAGTTGAGTTGAGTTAGACCAAGTTGAACTGAACTGAACTGTGCGGAGCGGAGCTGAGCTGAGCCGAGCTGAGTTGAATATGAATACGAATTTGAATATGAATATGAGAGCGAATGGGATACATTTTCCTGTTTGCTGTTTGCTCTTTCATTTCCTTCCTGTACAATTTCCAGTGGATGTGCAACGTGCATACAATGTTATTGCATGTCACGCGTAACTGTCTAGTGTCGACTCTCGACTCTCGACTGTACACATAAAATTTACATGTATCTTTGGATATGGACGTGTGCATATTAATAACAGAATTCATAAAAAGTAAGGGGCGAGAGCAGCCAGAAATTGTACTCTACTCCGGCTTGGCTTATTGTAAAATTTTCCTTGCTTTTTTTCTTGGTTTGGTTTTGTTGGGTTTGATAGGAGAGCAGATAAAAAATAGAAAATAGAAGATGGAAGGAGCAGCGGAAGAAGAACTAGAACGAGGAGCCGGAAAAGAAATAGAACGGAGCGAGAAAAATTGATGGGAAGCCAATCTCAATCTTATTGTGGACAAGTTGTCAGAAAAAAGAAGAAAAAAGAAGGGGAATCAAATCAAATTGAATCGATACTTTCTCCAACTTTCTTCTTTCTCCCATGCTCCATGCTCAAAGAAAAAGTGAAAGGAGAAGAAAAAGAAAGTGGAGGACGAGGGAAAGTATAAAAGTATAGCAAATTTTCAAGTGGTGTGAAGTTTGTTGGTTGGTCCGTTGATGTTTTGTTTGTGTTTTGTGTTTTGTTTGTCCCTATATTATTTTTTATATGACTGTCAGTCAGCCACTCTCCTTTTCTTTTCCCTTGCTCGTGCATAGAAAATATAAATAGGGAATAGAAGAGTCAACAACTCTTATTTGGTTCGATTAGCATAAAAGGCTCTTGGATATTTCATCAAGTGACATATTACTCTCCCTTTTATAAGTCCTATGAGTTGTATATTCTTCACTCTTCACTTTTCATTCTCACTCCCTCACTTTTCACTTTTCAACTCATGATGTGATTTGTTATTTCAAGTTCCGAGGTTTCAAAACCAGAACCAGCAGACACGAAACACCCGACTCTAGACACTAGACACTAGACGCAAGATGGATGAATATGGTACACTCTAGGACAAGTCACTACCATTTCACATTCCATTCTCTGTCCGATCGAAAAAGTAAAGTTGTAAAGTTGCTCCTTGTACGTCGTCGATGGCAATAACAAGCGCCTGGATTTTCGATTCTCGGTTCTCACTTGACGTTTCCCGTGTTCACAAAATGCACAAGTAAATCAAAGTTGTTCACTGGATCTATTTAGTTGATGTTGATGTGCTGTGCTGTGGAGGAAGGGAAACCACAAGCTCCAATCATTCAACAAACACCCTTGCCAATTTTTCAAGGTGCTTACAGAATAAAGAATATAGAATATAGAATATGTAAAAAAACACCAAGCACCAAGTTATATCAATGGTAATATCAAATATCAATACCAATTTCAATATCAATATCATTACTTTCTCCCATTTTCTCCACTAGGAAGAAAAATGCTGAGTTTCCTTTTGCACTCCCTTTTTGAATGTGAAAGGAGAAAAGATTTGAATGGAGAGGAGCAGAAGAGTACAAGAGTGAAAGAAGACGCAGATTTAGCTTGAATTTGAATTTGAAACCAAAACCAAGATCTACCGGGTTTCCATAACATTTACATTTACATAGTCAACATTCAACATTCAACACCAAGTGCTCAAAGCTCAATGCTCAATGCTCAAGATGAATGGAGTGCGTTTATTACCTTTATCTTTTATCTACAGGACTCTTGGTTCTTGTACTCTTGGTTATCTGTGGAATGGCACGAAATGCTGTGGTGCGGTGTGGAGTGTTTAGCATGAAATTTGTAGTGCGGTGCCTTGTGCCTTGTGCCTTGTGGTATTTTGTGGTGTAGTATGGAGTGTGGTACGGGATGCGAGGTGCGAGGAGGCCGTATTTTCATTCCACGTTGGAGCTCATAATTTAGTCGAGTTTCGGCATGGAGCAAATAAAATTCCACTGGAGACTGGAGACTGGATCACAATCCGCACGATACACAAATCACAAATACCTCAACAAAACATCCCCGAAACATTCAACGCACAACTCGTACTGATAACGTGAATCAATTCCTCACCTTCCATTTTACAATTCAAGCATACTTGAAATACTTAATTCACCACTCACAATCCACAATTCAGAACTACAGAATCAAAACCAGAGTCAGAACCAAAACCCATTGACAATCCTCACAACAAGCAATACGCGGAACACAAGAGCTCCATCTATTTTTCTATTCACGTCTACTTTTCCCCTGTCATTTATCTCCAATCTCCAATCTTCAGTCGTAGATTGTAGATCGTAGTCTAATGCAATAGCACCTTATTACCATATTAACATTTCAACATTTCAATTTTCAGAACTCAATACGTGTGAAAAAAAACATTCCGTCCCTCACACTCTTCTTTACCATTTTACCATTTCTTGACATTTTATATGGTAAATAAATGCCAGTTTATGTAAATTTTTATGGCCAAACGTTGAACGTTGTGAAAGCATCAGAAGTAAATTGAATTTGGTATTTGGTTTGGTTTATTTTGGGTTTTCACACCTTGGCTTTTTCAATTTTTTACACCCACATAACAACAGCTAAGCACTTGAATTGACTTGAATTGTTATGGATTGGCTGTGCTGTATTTGTGTGTTTGTGTATTTTTGTATTTTAGCTGTGTTATAAATTACTGCTACTTTCATCTGTGTTTGTTGTTTGGTGTTTGGGCAAGGGGAAGCAAAGCTCCTTTGTAATTGTAATTTTATGTATTGGAAAAAAGTGTTGTCAATGTGTATTATGTATTGTGTATGTTATTTAATGTAAACTAGCATAAAGTGCGGTGATATAAAGTGTAAAGTACTTGTAATTTTGGTGATATGAGGGGAAAATCCCAAATTTTTATCCGCAATTCAAGCATGTTTTGACGATAAAAAAAAATATTGAACACAAACACACAAATACAGCAAATAATAAATAGTAAATAGTAAATGGCGACGTTGCGTTGGAATTGTTGGAAAATTTTCTCATTTCCAGGTAAATTTAAGCGTGAAACTAAATATTATGCTATAGCCATAATATTTTGTAGCGAGTTTATGTTTATGCCGATACCAACGCCGATGCCGATGCTGATGCTTATAGTGATAGTGATATCGATGTTGAAATTGCTATTGCTATTGATGTTTATGTGGGCGTATGATGATGATGAAACTATGTTTGTGTGCGCGCTTGTCAAGTTGGAGCTGTCATTTATCACTGTCTAATCTTGTATGAAAAAATTAAAAGGCAATATTGAATTCATTGTGCAGGGTTTGGTGGTTGATGGTGCAGGGACAAGAAAAGAGAGGAGAAGACAACCATTGTTGTTATTGTTATTTCATGGATTTTTCTACGTCTACAGTATTTGTAATGTGGTCATATCAATGTCCTTGTCGATACAGATATGTATATGTACTAAAGGAAAAAATGAGAAAAATGTGTCATCCCAATTTTTATAATATTATAATAGGCTGCTCCAAACTCGAAACTCCAAACATAATCAGTATTTGTGCGTGGGTACATGTGATAAAATAATATTGAGTTTCCGCAGCAGGATTTGGATTTTGGTTTTAGATTTTTGCAGCTTTGTACTACTAAAAAATGTACACAACTCGTGTTTGTGTTGTGTTTCAGATTTTCCCTCGGGTTGCTCCGAGTTGCTCTGGATTGCGTTGTGCTCTATTGTATTGTATTGTATTGTATTGATAGTTAATGACAAGGTTATGGAAACTAATTTAAAGATTGAAAAAGGAGCAACTAAAAAGGATGAAGGATTTTGGTTCATTTTATTGTATTGTAGTTCCGAGAACTACGGATCTATTTATTAATTTGATGACAAGTTAAGTCAACGTGACTGGACACTTGACACTCGACATTCAACTTGTATTTTCATTCTGATCCTTCATTTCATATTTCATACAAAATACAAAACACGACATGAAAATTATCAACATTTTAGAGCTGAATTGGCGGGATTTGGTACAAAATTTTCAATTCATGTTTGGGAGATTGAAATTTGGATTCGGATTTGGGGTTTCTATTTTTTCCACTCCGTTTTATTAAAAACTTCTCGTGACTCTTGAACAAATGACGTGAAAAAGAGTCGCAAGTTCAGTTTGAGTTTTGAGCTTTGAGTCGTTGGAGATTTGTGCCTTGTGGCTAAATCAATTAAAGTCATTCTCCGAATGGAAAATAAACAATGTACATGATAAAGTATAAAGTGATTCTCCTGTGGAATAATACACATGTTGTATATTGTGAATTGTGTATTATGTGTATTACGTACTAGTGTAATGTTGATATACCGAGAACTCTTTCCTTTTCCATCCTTTGATGACTTTTAATCCGGGATTTTACTTCTCTCTCTCTCTCTCTCTCTCTCTTGCTCTTGCTTTTCTTCCTCCACACCACTTTTCACCATCATCATTATGCCATTAAAAATGAACTCATCTTCCAAATTCTACCTTCTAAATTCTACATCCTGCATAATCCTTGTTTCCTGGAATAGTTTTTCCAGTCAAACGGATTTGTAGGTTTTCCGGTGCAGCAAATCCGGCTCAACTAAATATTTTCTCTAAATACTGCATGTGTACACAATACATAATGTAGCAATGTAGCATTCTTTCATCATCCTCAGTAGCCCACTGAATTTACATACAATGTATATTGCCTCATGTTCTTGCTCCCGTATTTATGGAATTGTTTAGGGAAAATCCAAATCCAAATCTAACTCCAACTACAAATATGAATATGAATACGAGTTTAGTTCATTTGGCTACAAAGAGAACTGGAAGAAGAATTTAATGATCTATGATACAAGATGCATGATCTGTGAGCAATATTTTCATCCGAATTGGGTTTAAAAGGCAAGCTGAGCGGATCTTTATGCATACTCTATACTCTATATTCTATATTGTACCAAGTTAAAACAACATTCTTGATTCTATATCCTTGATTTTTTTTTTGATGCAAATATGTTGAGAAATTTTGTGACTCTGTGTTAATATTTTCCACATTGTTTTCCTCTGCAGAGAACTTTATGGGAAATATATAAAATGGAAAATATCAAGAGTCTTGAGTCTTGAGCTTGAGCTTGAGCTTGAGCTGGGGACTTTGAGTTTGAATTTGAGTCTAGAATCTCAAGTCCTAAATAACAATAAACTTGACACAAATGTTGATTTTCAATTTCCTGAATTCATAATTGCCTGCATAGTTTTCAAGAGTTAATCGTTAGGTTGTATACAATATATACAATGCCCAATGGGTAAGGAAGAAGGTGAAGGAAAATGTACAAAAATGTCTTGGTTGTACAAGTGAATAGAGTGCATGTTTGCATGTTTGGAGTTTGGATTTTGGAGCAAAGTTGGAAGTTGGAGGACTTGAGACTTGACCAAAGTTGTGTTTAAGATTGCTAAAATAATGGACTTGGCTAGTGTTGTGTTGTTTTGTTTTCCTTCTCATTCTTTCTACGGATATTCCGTGGGTCCATGGAATATGGAATTACATGAAATTCCTTGGAATTCCTTGGAATTCTGTGGCGAGGGAGTGAAAGTTGGAAAGTTTAATGAGCTGAGTCTTTAGGTAAATTAAAATGCCAACGGTGGTTAGTTATAAATACAGTGTACAGTGTACAATGTACAAAGCAATACACTGTCTGCGTTACGCAGTGTGGCGAAAGGCAACTCATCTATTGTAAGACAGTGAATATGAGGATAAAGTCTGCAGTATTCGTTTATCTAGTAGTTAAAAGCCCAAGTGCTCCAAGGAAAAAGAATAGAAAGAAGAAAGGAGATTGTAAAATAAGTGGCAGACAAGTTCTTTCCCTCTTTTTTATTTAATCCTCAGAAAAAACTACATGAACCTCGTTACAAGTTATAACATTAGATATTTACTCTACTTTTCTTCAAATGCACTTTTAATCAGTACACAAAATTACAGGCATCCTTATGTGTGTGAGTTTGTTTAGTTATTGCAACAATTTTCATATAGATTATAAAACTCTCAAGACTCTAGACTCTAGACTCTAGACTGTAGTTTGTAAATTTTAAATTGTGGATATGTGCAAAAATCTTCAAGATTGCAAGAGATTCAATTGCTTTTGCCTTTTGTAACATTTGGAAGAGGAAAGCCAAGGATCAAGGATCAAGTTTCAAGGACATTGTACAAGTACATATACGAGTATGAGTATGAGTATGGGATTCCAAACATTCCTCACTAATTAACTCTCAGTTTCAAAGAATCAATGCTACAATACTTTCCCCATGTTCTGTAACTAATAAAATTCCTCTTTTCTTGTTTGCAGTTCCCTTTTGGTTTTTGATACAGTTCAATTACCTCTGTACATGTTCACCATGTTTTTTCTTGTATAAGGCAAGAAAATGTTGTCATTTTTTCCTATTTAATAGTTAAGTGGATGAGCGTTGATTACTTCATTTTTTAGCCAGCTTTCATTGCAATGTGGCAGCTCTTTATCATTCATCAGTAGCTAAATTCTGGAACCTAGATTCTAGATTCTAGATTCTACATAGATAAATATGATTCTGATTTTGATTTTGATTCCATTTATCTTGATGAATGTCTCGAATGTCGAGTGTCGAGTGTCGAGTTGTTGATATCAAGTGTAAATAACGAGGGGAATAATAATAACAGTGTTTATCCAGAATCTAGAATCCAGAATCTAGAATCTAGAAATCTACTGTAGCCAAAGAGATAGTGAGCAAAGGTCGCTCGTCGCTCGTTTCTCGACTCAATTTTCGCGTCCTTTACTCGCAGTTCGTTCACAGCTCGTTCGTTGGTTCGTTGGTTCGTTGGTAGTTTGAGTTGTTTGAGAAGTTCTCGCCCCTTGTTACCTTGTTGGGAATGTATTTAGAATGTTAGAATGTAGATATAATTTACACGGTGCAATTAAAACTTTTACCTCGAGAGAGTTAATGAATTTCAAATAGTTACAGTTAAAGTACGCAGCACAGCACAACAAAACACGAGACGTAATGCAAGGCAGAGAAGAAGTTGCTTTCTCTTTTTCTCGGCCTCGGTTTCTCTCGGTTCCCTCATATTTCCCAAGTGGTCAACAAACAAGGAACAACAAGGAACAACAAGTTCAAATTGAATGAAAAGAGGAGGAAGCAGAGGCACCAGAAAATTAGACCAAGGAACAAAACTCAAGTAACACTGAGAACTAAACACTGAACACTGCACAGTGAACAAATTCACTTCGCATTCACCATTTTCCATCTTCCATTCCCCAGCGTACAAAAGTGGGAATGTAGGAGTAAACAGTAAGTAACCAAGTGACTACGTACTACGTACTGCACACCATATTCACTCATTTTCATACTTTTCTCATGAATTACTCAAATCGCCATTATTACCACTATCATCATCATCATCATCATCATCCTTCAAATTTTTTACCTAGTCAACTCAATCCTCAACATGCGCCTAAATGTACACTGTACACCGTACAGACGTTGAAGAGACAGCACTTTTCTCAAAATGGGTTCATGTCATGCTATCCAATCCTATCCAATCCAATATACCTGTACTCTCTTGTGTACGTAAAACTACAGTTCGGGTTGCAACGGTAACGCAAGGTGAAAATAAAGGGGAAAAATGTGTCCATTGTGTACAGTTTGTACTTTTTACTTTATGCTGTACTCTGTTTAGTTTTGTACGTTGTTTAGGTTACATGGACGTGGGACGTGTCGTTGATTGTGAATCCAATCAAAGGGAAATGAAATTGGATTATTACAGTCCAATTTCCTCATCCGAGAATGGAAAACGGAGAGCAAATGCATGAATAAAGTTTATTATGTTGATTATTGTGTGTAGAAAAAGACTGAGCTTGCGATTTGGATTCCGATTTGGCTTTAGAATACTTTGCCCGTGTCTCATAGGAAATGATAGAGAAATGGTAGTAATAATAATAAAATACAAAGGATAATAATATTGAACAAGTTTGAATTTTTCATACACTTTAAGTACTCACGATAGACTATCCACCATTGAGCATCGAGCAACGAGCATCAAGCATCGGGTTAATTTGATCCCACATCATTACTTTCATGCCTTTTCAACTTTTCCTCTATATTTTATGGATTATGATTGCTCAAATTTAACTCACTGAACACAGAACACGGAGTAGCTAAATTCCGGAATACTGAATGACCGACTGACTCACAATCAGTCTACAGTCTACACGAATGAACAGCCAACAGCCAACAACCTTGTACGTTGTACATTGTACATATTTAATTCCATGTACTCGACAACCAAAACTAGAACTGAGAACTCGTACTGACCAAAACTCAAAACTCAAAACTGATAACAGCACAACTCGGACTCGACTTTTGAATTCCACTTAGATTCCAGATTTCAATGGAGAACCAAACCCAACCAAACCAAACCTCAGGTATGCCAAAGCTCTTGAGATTAATTATAAGCCACTTTGCTCTGTATCATGTACAATGTACACTGTACACTGTACACTGTAACATGTGTGTGTGTTTAAACCCTCTTGCTCCCCTATTACACTAGCACATACACTCATGTGTATGATGTATCCAGTTTACAGTAGTCTGTAGTCAGTTGTGCTTGTATTTCCCATTAAATCCAGTACCAGTTCCAGTTCCAGTTTCGGTTTCAGTTCCGTTTTCCGCTTTAAGTATTTCAACAACCAACAACCAACAAGGAGCAACAACAAGTTGGATAGTTATCTTGATCAAATTTACACATACAAACAGGAGAACAAGCAGGAGAACAAGAAGCAATGACTCCATTTTATGTACATTCTACATTCTACATGCCATCAACTTAATAGTATTAACTAAAACACAAAACACACATTCCCATTTACACACACAAACACACACACTTTCCAAGTATAATCCCATACACTATACACTATACAGTCTACATTCTACAGTGTACAGTGGAAAGAGGAGGCGAATGAAACATAAAAATTTGTTTACATGTTCCCTTTTCACCATTCTTTCACTCGCTCTTCCACCTCCTACACTCTACACATACAACATAATAAATACACTCCATTCTCTTTGACTAGCTAACTAAGGGAAACAAACGGCTTTCTTCACTCTCATCCGTCTCTGTTCATCTCCATTCGCCATTCTCCATCCTCCATCCTCCAGTCTAAAATCTAAAGTCTAGAATCTAGAGTCGAGAATCTCTTTTATTGCTCAACTCACCAATAAATTCAAATTCAACTTTCACCATCCTCAAAACACACAAGACACAAGACAAAACTCAACACTAGCAACAGCAAATTTACTAGCAACGGATAAAGAAATAAACATGGCAGATGAAGCGGAATAAATCCATTTTTTACTCTTCATGGCACTTGTTTTGATACTGATATAGTTATAGATATAGAAATATATATAATATATAGAAATGGCTAGGGAATGGGTGAATGCAGATCGTCCGCGTTCCGTTAGTTGTTTTTCATGCTAATTATTTCACTTTAATGGAACTTCAAGGCTCCATAGTTTCCTGCCTATTTAATGGATTGGCGATTGAAACGGGAAACAGGAAAAAACGTGGAAACACGGACGACGTAGTTTGTAGGTTGTAGTTTTTCTCCGTATGTGAAATTTACAAGAAAACAAAAGGGATACAAATACATGTTCAGATTTTTTGTTTACCAAAACCTGGAAAGTTTGTAGTGTGCAGTGTAGAGTAAATGATTATGATTACGATATTTTGTATTATGATTACGATATTTTGTATTTCTCCATGTCTACAATTTGCAAGTATCGAGTATCGAGTAGAAAAAGTTGTTTACATGTAATAATTTTTTCTTTTATTCCTTATTTTATCATTCTAAATATTGACTGTTTGTTTATGTAGAGTCTGGAGTATCGAGTATCGAGTATCGAGCATGGAACACGGAGAAAGGAGAAAGGAATGAATTCACCATTTAATAAATGGCCATGAAATGTTTTGTGAGGATCAGAACCAGAACCAAAAGGAGAATGAAAAGGAGAGGAACAGGTGTGTGCAGTCTGTTCTAATTTGTAATGTGAGGAAATGAATACAACATGTAACATGTACAAGTAAAAAGTAAGTGCACGGCCTACCCTGACTTTTTATATACATTCTACATGGTTACTTTACGGAAAATGAACAAACTGAATAGAATCAAATCCTGTAGAATCTATAATGTAGAACGTAGACTGTAGAAACACCACTGACTTTTGCTCCTGTTTTCTCCAACCTCCAACAAAACAGTATTCATTTTGATACAGCCATATTGAACGTGGCTTGTGATATTCTTTTCATTTTTGTAAGGATTCCTTTTCTTTTCAGAAAAAGTTGAGGAAAAGAAAGAAAAGACGGTGAAATGTTTATGCAATGGAACGGAGTGGAATGTAATTCTTCGCTTACCTTTGGTGATTTGATGAATTGATGAATTTGAATTTGAACAGTAGATGAATGCACTAGGCACTAGACACTAGATACTAGATACTAGATACTAGATACTAGACACTGAACTATAGTTATATCAGTAGTTTATCCAAAGGTCACACAAGCAAATTGACTTTTCCAACTGACATTAGGCATTAGACATTAGTCAAGGTAAAGAGTCAAGAGACTAGAAGACGACGAGAAGAGAAGAGAGGTGAAGACGGAACAATTCTCAGTTCCTTGAAGATTTTACAACTTGTTCCCGTTGACTTTTCTCTCTCTCTTTCTGAAGCTGAATTGTTGAATTGTGTACAAGTTGAGTAACTCTGAATTCCAAATTCCAAATTCGCACTTTCACTTTCACTCAGAGTACTTTCACTCTGTTGTTATGTTGATTGTTGATGTGCTGTTTAATTCAATTTTAGGAGGTAAACCCCGTTTTTAAAAAGAAATGAAGATACACTTGAACCGACTTTGAACCGATTCCGATTCGGATTTAGATTTAGAATCAAGGTTTACAATTCAAACTTGTCTATCATGTATATTTTATATCCGTAAAATCCAAAGAGTTGTTCTTTCTGTCTTAAAACTGGAGGAAAAAACTAGACTGTTTTGGTTTGATTTAGATTGGATTGGAGTGGATTGGATTACACAGACTTGGAAAATTGGAAAAGGTTAGCTGGTAGGAAGTGAAACGTGTACTGAAAAAGTGAAACTGGTGGAAGGAACAAGCGGAGAGAGTTACCCCGGCTGAGAACGAACCTCCAAACTCTTACTCAAACCGTACCATATCTTTGTGTACTGTGTTGACGCAGTCGCCTTTAGCACCTAGTCAAATGAAAGGTCCGCTTCCTCTGTTCTACACTCCAAACTCCAAACTCCAAACTCCAAACTCCAAACTTAAAGCTCTACTCGCTACTATCTACACTCTTCACATAAATAAATATGCATGGAGAGCTCGCGCTGATATAATGTAAATACGTAGGAATTTAGATGCTAGAATCTAGAATCTAGAATCTACAGGCTTGCAGATCAGAATCAGATGAACGTACGATACGCGAAGGGAATGTATCCAGTGGAGTTTGGAGTTTGGAGTTCCGAGCTTGGACTTGTACGATACAATCCAGTTTTGACTGTAGACTGTAGCTTTAGAAAAGGAAAGGTAAGCTTCAAGTTCCAAGTCCCAAGTTCCAAGAGAAACGGTCATGGTGTGCAGAATGGAGAGTGGAAAAGGAAAAGCAAAATCCTCATTCTCTCTCGTTCTCGTACACATGTACCTCTTTTGCTTATCTTTTTTCAAAGAAAGCGAAAAAAAAGAAAAGAAAAGGAAAGAGAGAGAGAGAGCGAGAGAGAAAGAGAGCAACTCGAGATCAGAAGAATGGGCAATGGAAATGTTTGGTGTATGGAAAACGTGTAGTAAATCTCAACTTTACCATACATACACCATCTTCCATACACCATACATAACATCGGACCAAATCAACGACGAATTATTATTACTCTCCATTTGATCTTTCATCTTCCTCTCTTTATCCTTGATCCTTTCTTTCCTCTCTCTACTGTACATTGTACATTGTACATGTATATTGTATATTCCCATGGCAATCACAACAGCTCACAATGTACATATTAAACATAGCTTCCTTCCTTCCTCTTCTATTACTTTCCCGTCCACCTTTATTTTTACAATACTTAATCTACCACCTCCAAATGAAAATGAAAATGTTTTATTCTACTCAATGTCAAATGTCAAATATCAAATATCAAATATCATTAATTTAAATCATGTGTTTTTAGTATTGATTGGCCATGAAAAAAACAAAATACAAGATTTTTATTTTTATTCCAATACAGACTTTTGAGCATACATTTTAAATTGTACATGGATGTGCAAGTCAACAAAAGGAAACGGCAATTGAAAAACGAACTGTGTTTTGTGTTTTGTATATTATAAAAATCATGTTCAGTGTGATCCAGAATTCAACTTAAGGTTAGAGGTAGTTTGATAGGTTAAAATTCAAAATACTTGGTGTACTTGCTATTTACAGGTTGCGAAGGATTTAAAGAGGATTTTGGATTTTGGATTACATATGTTGGTTTTTGGTTTTGTGTTGAGGATTATTATTTCCACTTTGAATTTGCAGTTTGGTACGATTTTCTCATATTTACATTTTTCAAAGATCAAGTTTCACAAATAAAAGAAGCGAATTCAAATCCGAATCTAAATTTAAGTCAAAGGTTCTTATCTTACAAGTTTCTCTCGAGTCTCGAGCCTCTTAGACTTTTGTTTGTCATCTCATCTCCTGTTTCTTTCCCAAGTATGGAATGATTTTTCTAAGATTCTGGTGTAAAACCACAAGGCGAAAATCTGAAAGGAATGAAATGTAATTCAATTTTGCCGCATTTTCTTGGGATTTGATTTAAAAAAAGTTGAATACAAAGTAATATGAAAGGGAATGCCTAAAGAAAGCTTAAAAAATTTTTTAATCATCTTTGGTTTAGGTGTTATTTCTTGCAGTTGTGGTTGTAGTTGTAGCCACAAATTTACGAATTTATTCACCATCAGAGAAAGAGGCACGTTTCTTTAAAACAGGAAACGGCGGGGAAAGTTTATCCATCCTTTTCTTCCTCTGTTTCTCGTCCTGTGTTGACGTGCCTGACGAGGAATGAACTTGTTTACTTTCACTTTCATTGAACTGTAAGAAAGTAACAAAGTTTAAAGAGTTTAGTGTGCTGGGGAAGAGGAGAAAATTGAAAATAAACTTGTCATTTTGATAATTTTTCCTTGTCTTTGGTCTTTCAAGTCTTGGTTCGCTTTTAGTTTCCGGTTTCCCCTATTCATTTGAATCTGGATACAGATCTGGATGTTTGTGAAATATTGTAGAAAACAAAAGGAGCAAGATAAACGATGAAGAGTGTCGAGTGTCGAGTGTTGAGTGTCGAGGAAAAATAAGGAGTTGTTCATTTAACTGCCTTGTCCTCGCTCTCTTGTGTACAGTATACAGTATACAGTGTTCACTGTACAATTTGCATAAGGGGAAAGATGTGTAGTTCTACATTGTACATGTTTGGAGATGGCGAAGGCAAGAAAGCGAGACGGAGGAGAGACAAGACAGTTCACTTCATTTAAACCGGAGGAACTGTAATTGCTTAAAGATTGATATAAAGACACACACATACACACTCACTCACTCACTCAGAGCGAGACTCGAGATGGAATCCAAGTCCAAGTCCAATTTAAGTTCACAGATGGAAATCTATCCCGAAAACTCACTCAATTCACCAGTTATTTATCCCAGTCTCAAATTACTACACACTACATACTACATACAAGTCACACAACACGACTAGACTCTAAACTCTAGAATCTAGAATCTAGAATTTAGAAGCTAGAATCTAGAATCTAGACGAGACGACCAGAAGAATGGCATTAGAGAAAAAGACTCTGTTAAATGTGAGTCAAGTGAAGATCCAACCGAAACCAAAACCAACAGCTCCAAATCTGATCCACATCCAACATCCAACATCCAATGAACTCAACTATTTACCATCCACAACTTTCTCTTACTTTCTCCTACTTTCTCCACTCTGCATCTACAATCTACATAAACATGTACAATGTAAATCCACAGCCAGATCCAGATCCAGAGCTCTGCCATTTTGAATCCTATCCAAAATCCACATGAGTACTTAGAATCTAGAGTCTAGAATGTAAATATTGTCTTTTCTGTTTCTCCTTGTATTTTTGTTTTAGTTCTAGTCCATTGACATTGGTTTATTTGCCCACTGAAATGGTACGGCCCATTATTCTCAGAATTATTATTATCGAGTGGATTAAATATCTCTTTCTCTACAGTCTAGAGTCTAGAGTCTATAGGCTAGAGTATAGAGTATAGAGTATAGATTCTTCATTCTAGTGTCTTCAGTCTTCATCAAGTTGGTTGTCTCTCTGCTAAAGCCTGAGTATAAAAAAGAACCAAGTGTATAGTTGAATACTCTAGAATCTAGAATCTAGAATCTAGAATCTAGACTCTAGACGAGAGAATCAAAAGAATTCAGCCAAACATTCACCAGTCAACTACCGTATTTTATGTGTACCTCTTTGACATTGGATGTTCGACACTCGACATGCGACATTGGATATTGGATATTTAAGATCCAGTTGTCCAAAAAATGCATACTTGGCCACATAAATTCGAGAATATGGGCAATACCAAAAGTTTACGGTTAAGATTTAATATGTTGATTCTGACTGGTATTTTGTATTTTGGCTCTTGCCTTTCCTTATTGACATTCATTTATTGACTATTGGTCCTATTAACTGTGGTCAATAATATTCAATCGCAATGAGTTTTCCCTTATTTATTTTGGGTTATTTGCCATAATATTCCGTACTCCATGTACACTGTACACTGTAGACTTGTAGATTTCCAGAAAAATTCCAACTCGAATAAGTTATAAGTTGATTCGTAAACATAATGTCAATATATGTACAATATAATGTGGAGAATGATTGGAATCTCACAGAATTCAGAATTTTTCATGTCTCCATTTCTCCCAATACCAGTAGCAGTAGCAGTGCAAATAAATATCAAGTTAAGTTCCTCTATGGTGTACAGTGCACAGGGAGAAATGGGTAAATAAATGAGTATCCCAGGAATCGTGAAAAAATGTGGTGCAATCCAATGGAAAAATGGCAAAATCAAAACAAAATATGCCCCAGAATCCAGAATCTAGACTCTAGAGTCTAGACTCTAGGAAAATGAGGGCAAGAACGAGGAATGAAAAATCAAGAATCAAGAATGTGGAATCAGTAGCTACAAAATAAAGGAGAAGGAAATAAACTGTGAAAAAAATGTGAGAGCAGTGATTCACGAGAAAGTAGATTCTTTAGAATACAGAAAAATAAATAAAAGTATGTATGTTTACTGACACGAGATATGAAGGAAGATGGAGATGTTTAAATGGATGGAGAGAGAGGAGAAAAATATGTAGGAGATAAACATTTGATGGGAAGCAGAAGGAGAAAACGGAACGGAGCAATGCCATGTAATGAGATTGCCGATGTAAATGTCTGGTACGGTATACTATGGTGTGTTTGTGTCTATGTAGATGTGGAGAGAGAGAACGAGAGAGAGATGGATCAAGATGAAGAGGAAAAGAAACCCATGAAAAATATGACCATGAAAGTCATCCTCAAGTGTGATATTGAAAATGGTTCTGTCTTCCCTTTTCTCTCCCATTTTTATAGGGGAGATGAGAGAAAATGTGAAGAAACATAAACGCTCAACTTCTCTCGAGTCTCGAGTCTCGAGTCTCGAGTCTCGAGTCTCGAGTCTAACGGATAACGGAAAAACCTTGAAACCTTGAGAATTCTTTTCTTTTAACTTGGTCGGTTCCTCTTCTCTTCCTCTACGCACCATTTTCATCTCACGTTTTTCCGAGGATTTCATTATGTCATGTATAGGAAAGAGAGAGAGAGAGAGAAGGATTTATATTTGTATGCGTTTACACTGTACACTGTACAATGTACATTCTACATTGATATGTCTACTTACTCACATTCTTCATACATCCAACATCCAACATTCAACATCCAATCCTGTTTTTAGCAGACAGACAGCCACATATGCGGAAGGGCAAGCCACTTGAAAGAGAAGGAGAAGGAGAAAAAGGGAAAAATAAATGCTGCAAGGGACTTTAGACTTTAGTCTTCATATGTGAACGCTAAGTTTTGAATTGAGAGTCTAGAGTCTAGAGTCTCGAGTCTGGATTCGGGATTCTGGAGTCTCAAATCTTGAGTTTCTCGTCTTGAGTCTTGAGTTTTGAGTTTTGAGTATAAAAAGTCACGAGTCTCGAGCCTCTCATCTTGACGTTTCCCCTCAACTTCTCATATGAAATTCAATGGGTGTCCTGGTGAACTCATATCTCTAGACTGTAGACATTCATACACAAATATATTAGACGTACCACGTATATACTGCGCTGCCTAGTGAAAGTCAAAGATGGAAATTGGCTCCGAATCAAAGCTCTCTTTATTGTCAAAATTTCATCTTGGACTTGGACTTGGCTCTGACTCTCGCTGTGGATGAGGCAATGCAAAAACCGACTTTGCTTCAAATGACCAATTCAACGACAATGACAATGACAATGACAATGACAAGGAAATTTAATATATATTCGTATTCGTATAGCCATTGTGAAAATACTCTGTCACCCTTTCATCTTTCACATTTATATCCATTCCATTTTTTCCTCTTGTTTCTTCAAAGGACCTCTGTAAAGGTTTTCACTCATCTCTCATCTCCCATCTATCTATTGACAGTGTACAGTGTACAGTGCCTACATATATACAATTGTCGCTTTTTATACCGTACGGAAAACTGCATTGAATTTTTAACTAAGACGTGAAAGAAATTCACTTGATTTATTTAAAAATCTACAATCTACTATCTACCTGTAGTAAAATGGAAACACCCGCGTTGCCTAGAATTTAAATCAAATCAAAATCAAAATCAAAATACAACTCAAACTCGAGTTTCAAAACTCAAAACTCAAAGGTAAACAAACGTTGGCTATTCAGTATTCACCATTTCCGTCACAATTCCAGTATTTGGATGTGGATGTGTCAATGCGTACAACGTTGTCTCGACACGTGTATCTGATTCTGATTCTGACTCGGAGTTTGAAGGAGGATGTGAATTTTATTACATTATAAACATTCAAAGTTTTATCACGTGGATACACATTAATGCGTGTGTGTGTGTGTGTAAGTGTGTGAATGTGTGACTTAAAGCACAAGAATGAGGAAGAGGATAGAGGAAATAGAAAAGCAGGAGGATGACGACGTTCTTGGAAATCAAGTCAACCTGACATGAGAGTAAATTTGTGAATTTCCTCAACATCTCATCCTTTTATTTGTACTTGTTTCCAGTTTTCAGTCAACTTCAACTTTAGTCTCATCACTCAGATTGACAAGGAACAAGACGAGTAGAAAATATAACCAAGAAAGTGGATAGTGGATATGGCTAGACACTAGACACTAGACACTAGACAGTAGATCTAGATAGTAGATAGTAGACAGCACCCTAAACGATGAACGATGGAGGCTAAAATTGTCATGTGAATATGAGTATTGAGTATGCAAGAAATTTGCTGAGATAAAATCTCCTGGAGAAACTAGATAAATAAGTCAAAGTAGGTAGAGAAAATGAGGAAAATGAGGACTTTCTCTCGCTCGCTCTCGCTCTCTTCCTCTCCGCATTTTCATCTCTACTCTCTACCATCTACGCAATCATCACAATCGTAATCCAAGTACCTGTGCAATCAGTTTTCTCTTCATTTTAACAAGATTCAACTAGAACTAGATTCGAGACTCGAGACTCGACTCATCTCATCCAATCTCAACTCTAGAACTCTAGTCGACTGGTGTTTTGGTGTTCTGGGGTTTACATGTGCCTTAAATTTGGGTTTATTTGAGTGTGTAATAATGCAAAATATGAAATCAATGTCCTACGCTATAACATAGCATGTAGAATATCAGTATACAGATGCTTTGGGTTTCCTTGAACATCGAGCATTGAGTATCGAGTATCGCTCCTGCCCTACTAATAGCGATGATGCTAGTGTAAGTCCCTTTCTGCAGTATCTATCTCTACAACTCTCTACAACTGAGACTCTTGAACAGAAACAGAAACTCCCAAAAGAACAAAACACAACTCAACCCAACTCGACTCTCGACTCGAGACTCGAGCAAATTTGAACGGGACTACACGGACAAGAGACAGACGTGGAAAATATCAAAATGTTAAATGCTAAGACGTTGAGATGCAGCCATTCATCCTCAAAATCATGTCCCGTAGACGATGAAGGATAATGTGGGAGCGTGCTGCAAAGATTAGAAATTTCCTTGATTCCTTTTCCCCTCTTGCTTCTTCTTCTGTCTTGTAGAATGTACCCCTCTCCGCTTCCTTTCCACTTGTGACTAGAATATTAATCCAGTCTCCGAAAACTCACATTTTTCCTAAAGGATTACACAGTACAATAATGCTTGTACTTTTAATATCCTGATTTTTTCCAGTTTTCATTGTACCTTATAAACTCTAAACTCTAAATACTAAATACATACGCATATGCACAGGGTGTATTTGTTATTACTACTGACTACAGTTTCCCCTGGAACCCTGGAACCCTGAAAGAGTGCAATAGAAGTAAAAGGAAGGGAAATGAACTTTCATTGCATTACAAAAAGGCAGATAGAAAATGCACTGCTATTGTACTTGAACGTGAATCCATGAAAATTGTGCAAGTAAATTAAACACTATGTGCATTGTACATCTATCGTAAATGTCTTGAAATCATTTCTATTACTTGGCTAGACCACGTAAAATCGAAATTCGAAATAGAGCGTAGAACAGCCAGACAGAGAGACAGAGAAAAACACTGTGTTCAAATTACGTTCTACATGCACATTTCTGTACTCTAATGTACGGTGACTTTGTACATGTAATGAACAATGAAACAGTTGCAGGTTTATAGCAGTGCACGTAGTTGATTGTATTGCATTCCTCTGCATTTCATTCCTCTGCTGTTTTGTCTTGCCCTGAATTGGATTTGGATTTGGAGGAGAAAAAAGAAAGAGGAAGGAGAAAGGAAAAACGAGTTGCAATGTCTGGGATAAATTACTATTTATTTTATGGCGTCTCACTTTCTTTCAATCTTCTACGTTTCTCTCCATTTCTCTCCAGAAACCTCGTCCCAGTGAACCGTTTAGATTGTACTAACCAACTCAATTCAATTCACCGCACGGAACAAAACTCCAAGCTCCAAACTCCAAACTCCAAACTCCAAGCTCCAAGCTCCAAGCGCCATCTCTCAGGATGCACAGAAACAAGTAGGGTGAAAACACTGCAGGCAAAATGGTCTCATTACAGGACAAAAGATGGCGCACCGAGGAACAAAGAAAAGGAGAAAGTTTGCTTAACTTCAATTTCATCCTCAAATCCAAATCCAAATCCAAAGCCAAGTCAAGGCACATTTTTCAGTAGGAAGCAACTGTTTTAAACCTTGATGAACACTGAATACTACAGAGCGAATACCAAATTCTGTAGTGTAAAACTTGTTAATATTTAAAATTCTAACACAGTAACTTTATAAAATCCTCTCTGTGGTGTTAAAATAGGTTAAGAGTCAATGTACGAATAAATTGGAAATGAGAAAAATAAAATGGAATAATCGGTTGGAATTTAATGACCAAGGAGCAGTTTGACTATTGATTAAGATCTTGTACCAAACTCTTGACCACGAGGAAACTTCCAGACTCCAGACACTATAAAAAACGTAAACGGAACAAAAAAACAAGAGTTTTTAGACAAAAACGCAGGCACTAGGTCGATTTGTGTATTTTGAAGTATCTGTATTTCAATTTACTATACCGTACCTTGAATAATGCATGATTCATGAGTAGGGAATTTTGAGAGGAATTTGAGGCAAGTTTGGACGTTGGATCTGTACATTGTAGATTGTAAAACACAAATTTGTATCCGTGTCTTGCGTCTTGTGTCTTGTCTTTGGTGTTTGGTGTCTGGAGGAAATGAAACTATGTTTGAGGTATTTTTGAAAACTGGAAGATGAAGGATGCTGAGACACATATCCAACTGGAGGTAAATATATTAGTATATAAGCTATAGGCAGAGTTATGCAATCAAATAGATGGAGAGATAAATGTATGGATGTAGAAGATGTAAAATACATAAAGGCTTCTATTTCTCCATCTCTCGTTCCAACCTTCACGCAGCATCATTTACAATTTACATCCATGTTTATACCAATTCCCTTTTCCCCATTTGGTTTTGGCAACCGAATTGAATTCCGTTTTCAATGTTTTATGACTCCACATTGTACATTGTACATATTGTGAATGCGTGTATCCTGGTTATTTATATTTGTGTCTTTGTATTTGTATTCCTATTTTTGTATGTCTCTGCGGAATAGATGTAAAGATGAGGGCATGTGAGAAATGTATGTTCAATGTTCAGAGTTGAGAGGAAAGTGTATCCTTTGGGTGAAAAAAATATTCGTCCATTCGTCGACCTAAGCTCTGCTCTGGTCTGGTCGACCAGACTGGAGTAGACAGTAGACAGTAGACAGTAGGCAAGGAGCGAAAGGAAGAGTAGATGAGAAAATGAACCAGAGCCAGAAGCATAGCCAAAGCCAAACCAGTCCACCCACCACACAATACCACAAGTAACCTTTAGAGCCCTACCAGAATTACACGAGAACCAACCAAACCAAACCCAGGCCTTGTTGCAGTAGCAGTAGCCGTAGAAGTAAAAGTACAAGCAGAAGCAGATCAAGATCCAGCTCCAGCTTGAGATCCAGACCCATGTACATTGTACAATGTACATCCCAAAAGATCCCTATAATGTCCTTATAAATGTGTGTATTATGCCAGCATAGGGGAGGAGGAATAGGAAAAGTGGGAAAAGTATTTTATCCCGTGTATGCTAAAGTATGAAAGTATGGAGAATGGAGAAACTGCATGTTGGATGTTGGAAGTTGGATGGAGGATGATGTAGAGGTGGTTGTGTTGGATGATATCTAAATATTTATGAGATCATTGCGGAGGGAGAAAAGAGAAAAGAACCGACAGACACTGAGAACGGAGAATGGAGAATGGAGAGAGAAAGTTTTCCTATTCAACATCAGCTTCAGCTTCACTATCACCACACACTTTCCTCCATAATGTAATGTAGTACAATGTAATGTTATGTAATATTATGTTGTTGGTGATGCAAAGGCAAAGGCGATGGCTATGGCTAACTCCAACTCTAGTGTTTGGTGTATTCCTGTTTTCTGTGTTGGAGCTTGAATTTGAGTTTGGGTAAGAGTCTAACTCGGTTTATGGAACTTTAACGGGCTCAAGTTCACTAAATTGATCAACATATTCTGATGGTCCATGTAGAAAAATCCCTCTCGTAAATTCCAACCACCAAGAGATTTATGACTCTTTCCACTTCCCTTCACTCTGACTAATATGTCACAAATCCACCATATATCCACATTCTACATTCTAGATTATACATGTTCCATCCTCCAACTCCAGTCTATCTCTTATCGTACAATATTATACAACAAAAATACATAATACAAGATACAAGATGCAAGAGTAGCAACTTGTATTGATATATCTATCTTGTGTCCTGCTACCTTTCTGCATACGGTGTACAGTGTAAACAGCAGAATAATAATAATACACATGTACTTTCAATTCAAAACTTTGTCCAACTACATTATTATTAATTATTTTGGTGCAGTGTAGCAGAGTTTGCATATTTTTTGCAGCGCATGCTTGAATTTTGAATATGAATTTAAAAATCCATGTATTTTTATCTTTATGAAGATTTCTAAAATGAAAATGAAAAGAGTCTTCATCACAAGTAACAAGTTGTGTAAAATAATAAAAGTATGAAGCATGTACAAATGTGCACCGTGCATTGCAAGTCACAAGTCACTCGGTTCCGTTCTGATTTGGTTGAGTTTGCTTGAGTTTGGGATTCAAAACTCAAAATTCCAAACCCGTCAACAACCAGTTAAAACTAGAGTTGGAGTTTTAAAAACTCATTATTTTTATATCACCTTGGGAATGAACATTTTTAGCAGAGAATAATTTCCTCCATTTCCTACTCCTCCTCTTCTTTCAAAGTTGCAAAGGATGAAATGGAAATGAAAATGAAAACAAAAAGGAAGAGCAAGCTGAATATCAAGATGATGAGAATCCTGCACGTTCTGAGTTGTTCTGAGCCTAGAGTTTAAATATGGGTTTACAAAAAGATGGAAATGCAAGCGTGGCAGTTCTAGAATTCTAGAGTTCTAGAGTTCTAGGAATTCAAAGAGGAGACGAGATGAGATGAGCTGAGCTGAGCTTGGCTTGGCTTGGCTGAGCTGATCCTTAGTTGAGTGGAGAAAGAAAGATGAAAATGAAAATGAGGGGAAGGAAGATGGAAGATGCAGATGGAGGCCCGGACAAAGTGTGAAATAGGAAAGGGAAAAGGAGCAGAGAAGAGCAGACAGGCAAAGACAGGAACAGGAATGGGGAGTGGGGAGTGAGCTTTTGCAGATAAAGAAGAAAGCATTTAATTGTGACCCAAGAGCCATTGTGAGGAAGCAGAAGCAGAATCAGAATCAGAGAAAGGAGCAAAACCTCTACTGTTTTTATAAATGTAGCTGCAGTTGTAAATGTAAATGTAGACAGTAGATAGTAGATAGTAGATAGTAGATACACAACCAGCCTAAATTCTTCAAGTTCCAAATGCTAAGCTCCAAACTCCAAACTCCAAACTCTTAACTCTGAAGCCTCAAGCTTCGAGTCTCGAGTCTAAACACTAGAAATACTGAATTAACATTCCCACGAATCCTCTTTTCACGTCTACATTTCTATGTTTTCAGTTCCATTTCTATTTGCGTCCGCATCTGCGTCTATTTTTGTTTTGTTTTGTATTTTGTATTTTGTATTTCTTACTTTCTATTAATTTGTGACATTTGTGCTGAGGGATTTAAAGATTCCAAAGACTCGAGACTCCAAAGACTCGACAGATTTCAACTTTCACTTCTTTTCATGGACTAGAATAAAAGCTCTGGTACATTGGTACATTGGTGCATGGTGTGAAAGAGGAAGGAAAGTAATCTGGAATTTAGGATGTAGAATCTAGAGGAGACTTATGCTCTTTCTCTTTGCTATTGTCTCCGCCTTTTTATTATCCATAAAAGACACTATAAGACAAGACAGACAGGTTTCATGTGGTATTTCTGTCCATTTCAAATGTCCTGGTCAATACTCCATATCGAAAACTACAATGCTGATTCAGATTCAGGTTAGGATTTAAATTCCATTTCCACTTTCAGTTCCATTTCCATTTCCATTCAGTGCAATCCAATCCCAGTCCAGCGCTGGTAAAACTTGACAGAGAAAGACACAATACACAAGATGTAACCCTTGAACCCTGAGCATCGAGCCTCGAGCCTTGAACCTTTAACAGTGGTGGAATGTGGTAGTTGTAATGGTGCACATGGCGTAAGTATGTTTGTGTCTGGGATGGAATAAATGTATAGTTAATACATAATATACGAAAGTGACCAAGTATATCAAGTAGTACATTAGCGGACAACTACAAACTAGAAACTAGAGGGGGAAAAGGACAAAACGACAGGTTTCCAAAGTTAGGACAAGTTATCAACTGGAGAGTTGGTTCAGCGTAGACAGTAGAGTGTAGAGTGCAGAGTGCAGAGTGCAGAAAGGACAGGCGAAAGAAGAAGAGGAGTCACATCTGCATTTATCGTTGGTATGGGCAAGGTATGGGCAAGTGTGTTATTGTATACAACACACTTACACTTACACTCACACTCACCAACATGGTACGTTGTACATTGTACATGGGGAAGACAAAGTAGAAGAGGACGGAGAAGAAGGGTTTACATCATGTCCATTCCGCTCAATGCCGATAGAATGGAGACTGGAGAATGGAGAATGGCAGAGTTGAGTTGAGTCCGGGGTTTCTTTCTCTTTCTCCTTTTCCTTCGGGTTCTTCTTTTGGTTCTTGTTCTTGTTCTTCTTCCTTTCTGCCGTGGTAATTTATCGTCACTCGTCTAAGACTTTTACTGAATTTATGGACTACCAAGGAAAATAGTGCAAGTTGTCTTCCCCTTCTCTCTCATCTCCGCCTGGGTTGCCCTAGTAACTAGTAACAGCATAGTAAAAGTAGTGGAACCAGTAGTAGGAATACTGATAGTAAAAGTAAAAGTATCCAGAATCTAGAACGTAGAAATAGAATGGAATTCATACAAAGACTCTTCCTCTTCCTTCTCCGCCTGCTCCCGCTCTTGTTCCTCTCCTTCTCCTCCGTCTTTCTTCAACTCAACTCAACTGGACTGAATGAGAGGACTTTTCAAATGTCTACCAAAAGTTTTCCCTTTCCACTCAAAACTTTCTATTTTCCTCCTTTCGCTTCTCATCGTCTCAAGCCTCAAGCACAAGCACAAACCCAAGTCCAAGTCCAAGTCCAAGCCCAGGCTTTTTGGGAAAATGCCCTGTCTATCTATCTATTACAAAACTAACTCGAGGCAAGTACAAGTCTCGAGTCTCGAGTCCAACTACAATCTTCGGCCTTATCACCCAACTACTTTTCATTCTTCTTTTACTTTTCCCCAACTCCAACTCCAACCTCGAGCGTACTACGAATACTGTGCCCAGTACTCAGAACTCGTTGTCTCTTGTATTTTCTGCCATTGTCGGAAGATAAAGATAGATGTAGATACGCGTACTCGTGTTCCTACTTTGTACTTTGTACTTATTTATATATGAGTAAACAGATAGATGTTGAATGTTGAATGTGGAATGTGGACTGGAACAGGTTGGGATGTGGGATGTTGAATTTTATCATATATCTTGGCAAATGTCGTCTAAACAATTGCCATAAGGGTCAAAACTGTATCCGAGTTCCGATACTCAATACTCCGTCTCGTGCCAAGAATCAAGGACATTATGTTTTGATTTTTTCCGCCTTCTCCACTTTCCAATTTCATGTCTACTGTCCACCGTTCAATGTCCATCGTCATTTTCCCGTTCTATCCATTTTCCTCTATTTTGTCTTTACTACTAGATACTAGATACTAGATATATCCATGGCATTTCTGCTGGTTCTGTTTGAATCTCCCTCTCTTTCTCCGTATCCCTCTGTATTGTGTATTGTATATTGTATATTCGAGGTAGATTTGTCTCAATCAATTTGGCTTAGCATCAATTTCACCCGGATAATGTGACAGTTCAAATTACGATGATTTCACCTAATGACGATGATGAAAGCACTAATACTAATTTGTTACAAGAAAACCACCCATACACACTAAACTACACTACACTACACTACACTGTTGTATAATGTATAATGTATAATGCAATGGTAATGGTACAAATGGTAGAGAATGAGATGAAATGGGCATCGGAACAACTAGTAGAAAGGAGAATGAGAACGGCCGAGACATTCACCTTGATGACTTGATGACTGACGACGAAGGAGCGGAGCAAGATAGGAGATAGAAGATAGAGTCAGATCAGAGTTAAGAAGGCACAACAACAACAACAACGAATGACATAACCATTGATGACGACGACGACAATGTTCTCAATGTCGATGAGAGTGGCAATGACAATGAACTGGCGTACAAAGACCTTGGAGAAAGTTCCGTGTAGAGTGTAGAGTGTATCTCTGCAGTACAGAAGCAGTTGTAGTTTAGATTATAATGGAGAAAAGTCATCATATAATATACAATATACAGTTTGTGATGGTTAGTTTGGCGCGATGATGATATCTCTCTCCACTTTCTTCTCATGGCCATCAGCTGTGTCTTGTTGTGTTGTGTTGTGCTGTGTATTTAGATGGAGAAAGTATAGTATAGTGTTGTGTTGTGTTGTGTAGAATAGTATTTTTATGAGGACATTACAAGGCGATTTAATTTCATTGGTTGTCATCGGAAGTGGAAGGTAAACTGTAGGAATAAGTTGGTCTCGAGGGAAGGAAAGCGTAAGGAAAGTAATAAGGGTGGTGAGAGTGCCATCGTTAATTTCTCTCCATGGAAAACCTCTCCATCTTTCTCTTCTTCGTCCTCTACATTTTCCATTCTCTTTTCCCCATTCCATATTCCATATTCCATCTTTCATAGCTGTACCAGGAACTCAAAGACATACCGTTCACTGTGCACTGTATATTGTACAATGTAGGAAAACAAAACGGAAACCCGTGACCCGCAAAATATATCATCAATATTTTCACTTCAGTCTCCATTCACTATCCACTATTTACTATTTATACTTTCTAACAGTATCACAAAAATGCAAAGGAGAAAAAGGAACAAGTAAAGGAAGATTGTGTATTTGATATTTGAACTTTTATGCATTTTCTATGTTATTTGTTCTAGACACCAGAATTTGGAATCACTGGAATCACTGGAACACGGAATCAAATTTTTGTACAAAAAGAGACAACGTTTTTAGACTTGTGTTTTGATATGTGTTTTGGGTTATATTTCATTTCTGCTTCTAGTTTCTAGTGTTGGTTTTTATATTTGTATTTGTACTCGTATTTGTATTTTTTATCTGTGATAGGAAATAAGAGCGTGGGCGCAAGCACAGTACAGTACAACACGGTGTAAAAATAGGCAGTCGTTGAGGTAATAAAACAAGAGGAAGAGGAACAAAAAGAAGAGCTGAGGATATTCTGAATTCCGGATTCTGAATTCTGACTCTTACACACATTTTACATTCTATATTCTATATTCCGAATTCAAGATTCAGGAGAAAGTCGTAAATAGCAAATAGGAGCGTCATAAAATACATCTAGATTCTAGATTCTAGATTCTAGGTGTGTGTTTACTTATTAGACTTTTCCAGAAAGACACTTAAAGCCACACAAGATATCATAGCAAACAAAACGGAGGAAAAGGATGCAACGACATGTAGTGTAATGGGATACGATACGACTTGATATGTGATGCATGCAATATTACACTTCTTGAGCTTAGGCTGAGCTGACTGCTTGAGTTTTGAGTTTGGCTGGTTTTGGGTTTGGCTTGGCTTGGCTTGGCTTGAGCTCCTGGGTACATAAAACATTTCGTATTTTGTATTGCCCATCTGAACCAGTAGTAAAAGTGAAAAGGATGCTCAAAAGCTGTAGAGGAAAAGATGGATTTCATCCAACTTGCTCGCAATCTTTTGTTCAAATTCAAATGCACCCTACACTGTACACTGTACACATCCTATATCCTATCCTCAGCATTTCAAATACATATGTAGTAAATGGTTTATATACATAGGACATGGGGTGGGATACATGTATGGGATATGAGATATTTGAAACAGCACTACAAACTCTACTAAATCTTTCCTACAAATAGAGAAGGGGAAACGGAGAGAAAATACATAAATGCATAAATACATAAATATGTACAATGTACACAGCACCTATACGGATTTAGCTGGTGGTAAAACTCGGAGTGAAAGCAAGAGAGAAAGTAAAAGAGAACGCGAGAGAGAAAGTAAGAGTGAAAGTAAGAGTGAAAGCAAGAGTGAAAGTAAGAGAGAAAATGATAGAGAAAGCAAAAGTGAAAGTAAAAGAGAAAGGGAGAGGGAACCCAAGAGTGAAAGTAAAAGTGAAAGTAAGAGTGAAAGAACATAAGAAGACTTTCTTTCTCTTTCCTTCCTCTCTCGTTGCATGGTGCCAGTGGGTATATCTCACGCTTGGATTGGGATGACTAGAGTTGGGAAGAGGAAGACATTTAGAATGAGGAAAGCTTCACTTCACCCTATAACCCATTCCTATATTTCTATATTTCTATATTCTGCAGGCAATAGGCACTCCTCATATAAACTATATTTGGCATACTACATACTCACACTTACACTTGTACAATGTATATATGTCCTTACTTTACACACAAACAAATGCTTTATTCTCAGCGTCTTGCAAAATTTCGGTTTTCTGTTTTCACCATTACTTTCTTCTTTTGCTAAAACTATCTGCGTGAGATCAGATGAGACCAATGTGACTACTTGTGTCTTGCGTCTTGTGTGTACATTGTACATAGTTTACTAACTGTCGACTGGAAGACTGGAGGACGGAGGAAGGAGAAGACGAAGGGGGAAAAGAGAAACGAGTTTCTCCCAAGAAATGTCCCATACATCACATCTTACCTTCAATAACTAATCCAACATTCAAACTTGCTACACTTTCCCTCCCACTTTGGATCTAGAGTCTAGAGTCTAGAAAGTATAAAGTAGAAACTAGAAACTTGGGAAGCAGAAGGAACTATACAGTATAAAGTACAGAGTTGTGCCTCTGTATATATGTGTCTGTGTGTGTGAGTGGGGGCGGAAGGAAGCAAGCAAAAAAGTTTCTAAATTCATCCATTTAAATTTTGTCCCTTTTTCATGCTACATTCCCTTTTTGGATTTAGCCAACTAAACATGTCCTCATCCTCCTCTTCGTCTCCGTACGATGCAATATCATGATACCAACTACCAACTACCAGCAGTACCCTACCGATACCGATGCCAATACTTTCAGCAAAGAGACTCGAGTCTACAGCATAGAGGATAGAGTCAGCCAAGGAAAAACTCCTAAAATCCATATGTACACATGGATTGCTTTCCCTCTCTTTCTACTTTCTACTTTCTCTAGTTGCCAGTTGCCAATTGTACGGGGTACATAAATACACAAGCATTTACGTATGAATAGAGGTATTAGATTATCATGCTCAATGCTCAATGCTCAAGTATTGCCTATTGCCGATCTCATGTTGTCGAGAGTCTTAGTCTTAGACTTGGATGTGGATGGGTGTCTTCAGTGTTTTCTCAACATCTCGACCTCGGCTTTTGTTTGTGTGAGTGTGTGAGTATGTGTATCTCTTGCTTCCTTCCTTTCTCAATTTCTTGGGCTGGTGCTGGTTCTGGAGCTGGAGCCGTTGCTTCAAAAAAGTTTATAAAAAAAGTATTCAATTTCTCTCGAAAAGACTTTGATCTTTCCGCCGTACATTATTTATTTATCTACAATCTAGAATCCAGAATCTAGAATCCACAAACTAGAAGCTACAGTGTGCATTCTGCATTCTGCATGGTATAGGAAATACGTACAAAATTATGTATTTATTTATATTTCATATATTGCGGTTCCTCATCTATCTTTGTGTACTTGGCCCATTTTACATGACGTTTTTATGTGTGTATATTGTATACCCAAAGCTCTACGAACTAGGAAAAGAAAGTAGAAAGTGAAAAGGAGATGGAATTTTGAATGTGAGGTTTTCTTTTATGCTGACTTGGTTTCTTGTGTGTATCTCCTTCAAAGTCGTTTTCCCACTGCCAACGACTACGAATACAAATACAAATGGGAAAACCAAGAGGAGCACGATCAAGAGCAAGAAACCTCAAACCCGAACTCAAACTCAAACCAAAACAAATATGTATGCACAGTCACAAGTCACAAGTCAGGAGCGCGTGGAAACTTGACATGTTTCTTTCATTCAATCTTGAATCGATGAATGAAATGATATGATTTCACAGAATATTTCATGTCTCTGCCCCATGTTTATAAAGGTCGTTTGTAGTTTCTAGTTTCTAGTTTCTAGTATCTAGTTTGTAGGTAATAAACCTCTGCGCTTCCAATTCACTTGCTATTTTCTTTTTTCTTGGAAATAAATTCAACCGCTTCTAGTCGCTTTTCTCCTTCGTCTTTCCTCTTTCCAACTTGCTAACTTGCCATTATTATCATTAGAACCCTGCTTGCGTTTTCATCCTTCCTTTTTACTGGAAACGGGAGAAAGGCGGAAGGTGGAAAAGGAAATAAACAGGGAAAAGATTGAGAAATGCACATGCACGACTGAAGTGGAGAGAAGAGTGAAGGAGAAATTGATTAAATCACGAACATCAACAAGAAACACACATTAAAATGGAATGAAATGATATGAAATGCAGAGAATAAAGTAGAAAAGTAGAGGAATAGAAGAGTAAATGAGGAAGAGGGAAAATAAGAAATAAGAAATATCCTGATGCAGATTCATATTAGTGCATGTTCAATGCTTACTCATTCGGTGAATTACTGAAACCCCAATACCGAATGTGCAGTAGATATGATTTTTATTGGTGTTTTTATCATTAAGGAAAATGGAAAATATGGGAAAGGAAAGAGAGAGAGAAAGAAAGAGAAAATCAAACGATATAAAGATCAAGGAAAAGGAGTTAAAGTCATTATCAAAAAGTCAAGGAGAAAAGGAAAGGCAGACCTTTGCACGCTTTACGCTGTTCCTTGTACATTATTTATGTATGTGAATCGTAGATGCACACAATACCACAGCCAATGCCAATGTCAAAATGATGTGACGTACATACAAAGGGAGCAGCAGAAAAGATGAGGGTTCCTTTTGTATTGTTCACTTGGATACGGGGATAAAAATAGAGCGGAGTGAAAGGGGAAACGGAAAAGGAGAAAGGAGGAAGGTGAATATGTCTCCAATTTGATCGCCCTTTCCACATGAACAGCTAATAGTCTAATAGTCTAATAGTCAAATAGTGACTAGTCAAAAGTTGATGCTCAACTTGAATTTGAAATTGGGAGGGCCAAAATCACCATCGTTAGAGCAAACTCTTTTTTTCTTGTTCTTTCTTTCCTCCCTTTTCTTTCTTGTGGTGTAATACAACGCTGTATGATAATCTTGAGTCTTGAGCCCAGAGTTTTGTTTCTAGAGTCTAGAGTCTAGAGTCTTGAGTCTTGAGAATCGAATGGAACAGGGAACAAGGGGAAAAGTTTAGAATTCTATTCTACGCATTCAGAGAATAAAGAAGAAAATATTACAAAGTGGATATTCTGGATATTCTGGTTCGTGAGAGCACCCAAACTTGAGAAAAAAATAACATGTGTGGAAAAGAAAGGAAAGGCTTGAACGTCTGAATAACTTTGTGGGTCATGCAAACCATTACAAATCAATCGCTCAAACGAACAGAAAACAGACGGCTACTGCTCAATTTTCCACCACCCTTTTTTTTCTCTCTCCTTCTCCTCCTTGTTTTTTTACTTCAACTTCAACTACTTCCTCACGCACTCCCAGAAAGGAAAGGGAAGAGGAGAAAAAGAAAAGGAAGGAAAAAAACCTAAAAGTAAAACCAAGAGCAAAATGGAGTTTTCCTTTTGTAAAAACTTAATGAGCAGAGTCATTGGTCAGAGTCGAATTTGTGGACTGGTGGAAAACACACGTGTTTTGACATGTATAATTGTAGACAAGCAAAGTTTTTTCTTAAAAAATTCATGTTTTTATGTCCTTTAAAATCTGAAAGTGGAAGTCTCCATTAAAAATGACCATTTCTAGGAAGCAAAGCTGAGTATTGGCTTTAAGTCCGTTTTTGCATCCACTGTCTACGTTTTGCATCGATTATTTGACTAGCGTTGACACTATAATATGGTGCCATCTAGTGGACACACTTTGAAATTCTTAGTGCCGTCATCTAGTGGGCATATTTTAAATTTGTTAGTGGCGCCATCTAGCAAACACATTTTTATTTTGTTAGAAGCGCCATCTAGCGGGAATATTTTGAACTGTAAGTGATGCCATCTAGTGGGTATTTTTTGAACTAATTGGGTGTCTCATTTACCGCACGTGATAACTTTGATAGCCAGTTTTGTTTGCTCAGTCTACCGCGTTTATGCTTTCAAGGTTGCATAAAATCGTCACCAAGTCAGTATTTTTAACTTTATTATGTTTAGCTCTAGTTAATTTTGGACGCAGAATGTAATTTGAGTTGTGTATCCAAAGTTGCCATCAAGTATTCGGAAAATGGGGAAATCGTTATTTATTTGGTCATCATTTGGTTTTAGTTATCGACGCTAAAATTGAATGCATTCGTATAGTTCGGGTGGAAGTTCTTGTTCTTGTTCTACTTGGCTCTCTCACTCACAAGTCAATACATCCAGTGGATTTTTAGCTGGTTCACCACCTAGAAAAATAGTACAATCCAGCTGGAAAAATGGAGGGGGAAAAGCCAAGTCAAGTCCAGTCAAGTTGAGTCATTGAGGGTTCCACAAACATTTTATGCCGTCTCAGCAACATTCTCACTCTTTTACCTTTTACTCTCTACTCTCTACTCTCTACACTCTATAATCTACACTCTACACTCTACACTCGCACCACCTTATTCTCCCTCGCTCTCTATTTTCTCTATTTTTCTAGAAGAGAATCACACAGAGATTTTTCCCAGTGATTGGAATCCGAGTCCCCCTTCTTTTTGGTTGTTTGGTTGTTTGGTCGTTTGGTCGTTGTCGTTGGTTTGTGGTTTGCTCTGCACGGTACTTTCACGGCTATCTAGAAAATTGGGTAGTAGTTGAGCAAGTGAGGAGTTGTTTCGTATGTTGTATGTTGTGACCCAAGTGAACTCCAAGTCCAACTCACGCTCACTGTGGTCGTCTGGTCTTCTCACTCACCCTCTCCTACTAAATAAGTTTACTTCAAGTCCACACTCTTGAGCGTCGAGTCTAGAATCTAGAATCTAGAATCTAGAATCTAGAGTCAAGAGAATGAAACGAGAACAAAGAGAGCCGTAGTTTTACACCGAGTAAAACATTAAACTCATTGCCTTTGCTCTTTTAAATACTAGAGTCTAGATTCTAGAGTCGAAAGTGAGTTCAAAGTAAGAAGAAAGACAAATACCTATAATCTATACACATTTTAGTGTGGCTATAAATACGTATAAAGTTAGGTAACTAAGGGTTTCTTCTCATGGCATTTTTTGTTACTTGTTAGTTACTTGGTGTGGTGTGGGTTGGTTTAGTTTAGTTACTTACTCTTTTCTCCACATTGATTCTCTAGTTCTCTGGCTGGTTCTTGCCGTAGTTGAGTTTAGTGTCTTTTGTATTTTGAAACTTTTCCCTATCGCAAAGACATTGTATGATAATTTATGAAGGACGGAGAGAGAAGGAGAGAAAATGGCATAGTTTTTGAGATAGATTTACAACTTGTGAGTTTTTGAGGGAAAAACTAACTCATCTTCGTCTTCTTCTTGGTTTTGGTCTTCTTAGAGCCCTACACTTTACACTCTACACTCTACACTCTACACTGTGGACGCTGTACATTGTACACCACACACATCTGGTGGTAGCCAGGAGCAATTGGAACTATTATTAGATCCAATGCTAGAACGCTAGTACCTAGAATGCCCGGACCACACAACTTAAATGCCCAAAATAAAGATATAGATATGAAACTACTGCCAACCACAAACAACGTTACGTAGTTTTATCCTCCTGCCCCTAGTCCACGCTCTTTACTCTACACTCTACACTCCACTTTTATATCTACATTTATTGTGTGTCTCTGTATGTTGTATGTGGAAAATTGGAATAGGAATTTTGGTACCTTTTATTATTAAAGTGGATTTTTCAGGACTCGACCGAGAATTCTTCATTCTCCCCTCCTCCTTTAATGTTTTTATTGTCACTAGGCACTAGGCACAAGGCACTGGTGATGGTGATATGGAGCGAGAAAACGGGAGTGAAAGTAAGAGTGAAAGTAAAAGTGAGTGGGAAAGGCAGACCATACCAGAGGTGCACACCTTGTCATTAAATTCACCTTCATCAAGCCAAAATGTTTCTGCTCCGTAATAACACCAGCTACGTTCTTGCATGTAGAATGTAGAATGTAGAGTCTGGTGCCCAAAGTCCAAAGTCTTGAGTCTCGAGTCTCGAGTGTTAATACTCGCGTAAACTGAAACCACTCATAGTTTTATTTCTCACCATAACACATATTATATTACATTTCCTACAATTTCTCCCCTTTTTATCCAATCATCATTTTTCAATGTCCCTTCACCACGGCTTTTCACATGCTTTCCACATCCCACATGTACTATAGAGTGTAGAGTGTAGACTGTAGTGTTTTAGAGTGCAGAATTCAGTGGATCCAAGAGAAAAACAGATGACAGAGCGGGATGACAATTTGTAATTTTTACAAGTTTTCTAACCGTATTTTCAAACCGCGCCCCCCTAAAATAAATCAATAAGGCAAGAGGAGCATTAGAAATTATTGAAAGGACAGAAATATTAACAGTTGAAGAAATACTACTGAAATCTGGAGCTCGCTGTTTAGTTTTTCTTTCTCCTTCTATTTATCACCCACTTTGAAACTTTGAATTTCAACTCGCCGTTATTTGAATTTGAATAAGAGTTTAAATTTGACTAAAAGGATTTACACAAGAGTTATCATCAATTTCAAAGTGACGGGAGCGGGAATTAAATTAGCAAACCATCTACAAATACAAATACTATGGCTTACAAAGCCATGCACCATGCATAATTTCACGTCTAATTTATAATATTACGCACTTGATTGTTTTAATTTTGTATAACAGGATAAAGAGGCGGCTGGTTTGGAATATGAATAAGAATTTGAATTTTGAACTGCAAGAATTCTCAATTCTCAATTCTCTAAGCTTAGTTTTGAGACTTGAGACTTGAGACTCAAGACTCGAAACTTGAGAATGATAAACAAAGTACAAAATACACAAAGTTGATATTGTTTACTTTCATTTCATTTCCTTTCATTTCTCATCATCCTTTGACTTGAACAATAAACAAAAGCCTGGATGGAGATATCTACAAAGTGTAAATAAAAGTTGAGGGAAAGGACGGGGAACGGAGAAAGGCGAAAGAATTTTCCAGACCAAAACAGATACAAACAACAATCTACATTCTACATTCTACATATGCATAGTGGGAAAAGGTGAAAGTAACTTTCTCTCGCAAGATTCAGAGTCAGAATCAAAGTCATTGTGTATCAAGTATAAAGTACACAAAGAATCTGGCTCTAGATTCTAGATTCTAGACTCTGTTTAGTCTGTAAATACTGAGCGTTGAACGGAGACAGAAGACAGAAGACACAAGACAGAAGGAAGAAGAGAAAAGAGTGAAAGCGGAAGAGTTATTTCCAAACTGGAAAAATATTGGGACTTGATGAATAGAATGTTGGGAGTGTAAGTGTAACTGTAACTTATAACTTTAGCTCTATGGTTCCACGGTGAATGCTGAACCTTGAATGCTTCACGTCTAGATTCTAGATTCCAGAATCTGGAATCTAGAGCCTACAGTCTACAGTCGAGTTGTAGTTCTGGTGAGGAGAAAGTGGAAACCAGAAAGGAAAATAATAAAGATAAAGAAGAATGAGAAAGGAAAGGAGAAGAAAGCGAGGGAGAGTTCTCGGGAAGGTTGAAAGAAGGTATGATAAATTGAATTGAGAACTGTGCAAAATGAAGATAAGAATGTCGAGATATTCCGCCCTTTTTGATTGCTCGAGTAAACAACAGAATTCACAAAAGGATTACTCTGTGTACATTGCACATTGTATAACGCCGAGGATAGAGCATAGAGCATTGAGCATAGAGTATAGAACATAGTATGATAAAATACGTAATATAATATACAGTGTTTTAGTTTGTACTGTACTCTGTACTCTGTACAATGTACAACGTCATAATATGATACATGAGAATAAAAATTACTTTCTCCAAAGGCAATTTTATATTTTTTGGCCTCTGTAAATATTCTATCTACTATCTACTATATACAGCAAGAGTGAAAGTGCATTTTTGATGTTCTGGCCCTTATTTATGTTTCAGCTTTCTCCAGTATTCCAGTGCTCCAGTAGTCCAAGCCTTGAAGAATGTCAATTAATCAAACTTGTTTCTTTAATTAAACATGGTTAGTTTAAATCAAAAGTCTCAAGGTTTTCTGTTTTTTTTTCAAGTGCTCCTTGGTCAATATTAAAACTCATTTACTCGTTATTTTACCTACCCGTAAAAATGTAGAAATGTAGAAGCTGTTGTGAAAATCCGAGGTTTGTTTATATATTATTTGTAATGCACATTGCACAATGTAAAGAGATGGGTTTAAAGTTTAGATCAGTATTGAATATTAATATTCCGACAGTGATAACGGATAAATTTGTTTTGTGTTTGACGGTGAAAGGTACATGGTGTAGTGTAAATTCAAAATTTGAAATTCAATAGTTGGTATGGTTGATTTTTGGTATTTGGTAAAAGTATCTATAAAGATTGGGGAAAGGACGGGAGCTGTAAAAACTTTGATGCGATAAAGAGAGCAAAAGGTTCAAGTTTGAAGGAATTGAACCCTCGTTCAATGAATAGTTAATCGAGTAACGAGGAGTTCAATAGACATTCATATACCATTTGCCATACACCGTACACTGTATACTGTATAATTTATACTGTATACTGAATACAAACCCAAAGGTATCAGTAGCCGCAGATACCATCACTGATACGGACAATATGTTTTTATACAAAATAAAAAAATGCTTTCACTCCAACTCCAAACTCCAACTTTCACCGCTTTCACCACTTTCTCCGTCCCTCCTTTCTTCAGCTCCAGCTTTCTTAGTGTATAACACTCTTGCTTTTTCCCCAACTCTTTTAAATTTTTATACGTCTGTGCCTCTCCGTGCCTCCACTTATGTACAAAATGCAAAGTATAGGATAAACATATGCAATGTCCAACATTGTGGTTGTCCGCTGCTACTTTCACCTTTTCCTTACCATTCCCTGCCATTCCATTTTATTTCATGCTCCGATATGATATGATAACATGAAATGATGACATCGAGCACTGACCACATGTAAATCACATGCAAACCACAGTACACATAATATTTTCAGCTCTATTTCCATTTCAATCAATGATGTACAACGGGATTTAAATGTATTTTAAGAAAGCGAGATGCTTTAAAATAGATACAACAACCAATGGAAAAATTGAGCAAAATGGATTAAAATGTCTATGAATGTTGAGCTGTAAACTGTGCACCACATAGTTGTACATTGTACAGTGAATATTCTAGTCATAAGACTTTCTCTCATATTTGATATCCGATTTAATCCCATCCTTTTCCATGCATATTTATGTTTAGAGTTTAGAGTTTAGAGTTTGGATTTACGTTTTAAATTTGATTTTCCTATCTGGGCATTTTAAGCTAATAAAAAGATTGATTTTTTACAAAAAATTCCTTCTCTTTCCACAAACTCGCTCTTGAGATGTAGGATGTAGGATGAGGGATTCAAACTTTTATAGAAAAGAGAATAGAGAATCATACATGAGAAAAAGTCAGAGGCAGAGAAAAGGGAACAAGAAGTTGGGATTTCCTTTCAGTGGAACAGGAGAAAACGGAACGAAAAGGGAGGAAGAGCAAGAGAACGGGAATGAAAATGTTCTTTCGCTGGCTGCCTCGATGCTTCGATGCCTCAATGTCTCACTGCTTTGCCTTGCGCGTGTTCCATTCTCCATTCTCCCATTCTCCGTCCTTTCTTTCTTTCTACACAGGAAAATGTTTGAAAACTCTTGGCTGATTTTCCCCTCAGCACCGCATCACTATCGCGCCTTCTCTCTGTCTCTCCCTCTCTCTCTTTAACACACACACACACACACACACACACACACACGGAACTGGCTTAGAGCAGTGGAAGCAGGAACGAAAGCGACCGGGCCAGGACGGTACCTCTGCCGATGTGGAGCCGAGTGAGTTTGAATTGAAGCTGTGAACAGGCCAAGAGTAATCTTGGTTCAGTCTAGTGCAAACCTGGGGTCTAACAACAACTCAACTCACGCCAACACCCGCACTTTTACCTACAAAACGTTCGCTTACGCCGTCACATTTCTTAATAAGGACGAAATATTGGATATTGGATATTTGAAAACTAGCGGATTGAGTTTTGAGTTTTGAGTTACCAGTTTTGATTTACATTCATGTGTAGGAAAATAAAGCGTCTCCTACAATTCTCAGTTTATTTTCTGCCGATTCTGTGAGCATATTGAGCAAGTGTAATATTTGCAATAAAATTTGAATCGCAATTCAAAATTCAGATTCAACGAAATCCAAAACCAGGGAGGTTTTGGCGGCTTTCTCTTCTCCTTTTCAGTTTTGGTGACTGAGTAAATAAAATCGGATAGAAGTTACAAGTGGAAGATATTAAAATACATGGTAAATCCAGCTATTGCTACGAGAGTGAAGACGTACAGAAATATAGAAATATGTACAATGTACAAATAAAATAATCCCTCAATCCTTCTCAATTTCCCAAGGGTTTCATACCAAGTTTGGGTTGTAATATATAATATCGAATATTCGAATATTCAGTGTATAGTGTCTGTGCATTGTGCATCTTTCGTGTCAGAGTACTCCACATTGTAAGTTTAAATATCAAATATGAGCTAAAAGGAGCCAGAAAGAGAACAAGAACAAGAGGTCTATCTAACAATCTAACAATCTGCAATGTACAAGACTATTGACCGTCTTTACTCCTACTCGCTTTCTCTTTTCCCTCGCTGGGAATTTATGATGGTCTCTAGATTCTAGATTCTAGACGGATTATTTCTATACTTTGTACCAGTGCTCGTGTCAGTTCCAGTTTTAGTTCTAGTTGAAGTGCTTCAGTAGCTTCTGTGTCTGTTTCAGTCTCCGTATTATGCTCAACGGTCATGAATCCTTCTAAAGGGACTGGCAAGAAGAGCAAGTTGAACAGCAAATTTAAACAAGGACCAGCAACTCCTCTGTTCCAAATATTGGATTTTAAATGAGAATCTTGAATCTTGAAACTTGAAACAAACGTGGAATTTAAAAATTGTAAAATGCAAGGAGGGCGGGTTTTGAACTACAAATGGGAAATATATGGTAAATAGAGTGAAGAGTGACGAGTGAATAACGGCAGTGTATTTAGTAGTGTCAAGGTTATTTGAATTGAATTTTGAATTCATTGGATTCCACTTGTGACTTGTTTGTTGTGCATTTATTATTTTCTCTTGCAGTCCGCAGTTCTTTAGTGTAAAAAGGGATAATTGAGTCAAGTGGTTTTAAGGCAAAAGTGAAAGTTTGGAATTGGCTTCAGTTGCGTTGGCCATGTAAACGACTGAACGAGTGGGTTGTGTTTAGTGATTTTTCCATTTTCCATGTGGCATCGGAGAGGAATTGGTTTGGTTTTGCTTCGCTAAATTTTATACTGCAGTACAGTTCACAGTGTACAGTGTACGGTGTACAGTGTTTGCAGTTGACATATTTTTCCGAAATTTTACACATTATTAGTGAAAAGTGAATTAAATATTGAGAATTGAGAATTGTGTAAATTTGTTTCAAATCCTCAAGTTTTCCTCCATCAGTTGACTATTTTTAGGCTGTAAACTGTAAAGTCGTCGCCGTCGTCCAACGGTTGTCACCGTTGTCGTCTTTGCCGAGTTGTTGTAAGTAAAGTAAAACTTTTAAAAATAATTAATTCTTTAGCTCTAACCACTGCACTACTTGTCGGCTGTCGACTGTCGACTTTAGGCTGTGTCGTAGGCGGTAGTGGGCAATGCACTCAGAAACTCAGAGCTCAGAATTCAGAAACCCACTGGTGTACTTGATACTCGGCCTTCAAAACTCGACACTCGAAACTTGACATTCCAGACTGGAGACTGGAGACTCGACGTACTTTTGAGGGATTTGTATCTGTAGATTTGAAACTGGAGAATGGAGACTTTTGCGACAGACAAAAACCGGAGATGAAATGCAAACTCACAGTTCATGTTCCGCTTCCTCTCAGCCCAGCTCAACTCAAGTCAACGCAACTCAACTCGTGTCTTCACTTTTTGTATACAACTAGTTAAAATATTCAAATTTTCATTTGGCTGCATTTGCGGTCACTTTCTACTTTCTACAGAAGGAGAAAGCACATGAAATATGTAAAGACTTGGTCTATTTTCTCTATTTTCTCTATTTCCATCCAACTTGCATCTTTCATCCTTTACCAGTTGAGGTTTTGTATCTTGTATACCGTTGTATATTTAAATTTATACATGAATATCTACTGCTTCTTTTCTCCTACAGAGGCGCATGCAAAATAAGACATGTGTCTAGAGTCTAGAGTCTAGTTTTAAAACATTGTAGACTGGACCGCAAACTTAGGAGTAGGTACAATGTACGCTACAAATTCCACATTATAAATTCTACATTCTGTATAAAAAAGCCCGTGCATTTTTGCCATATATCATCCCTAATTTTTAATGAAAAAGTCAATAAACTGATAGACATGTCACATAAAAATATAATTATTTATCCCTTTCCTCATCACTCATCATCCACCAGGCATCATCTATGGTGGATGGCATTGCCACTTCATATTATATTATCTACTTTATATTTTCAACGAAAACGGAAAAACAACAAAGTCCACACAGGATCAAGGGGAATAAAAATGGAAAATGAAAAGAATGAAAAGCAAGTCAACGAGTTTCAACATTCAGGATTGAGCATTGAGAGTGACATGATGTTGTGCAAGGCTTGGCCATTGTTCTCGAGCTTGGAATTTTTCTGTTCCCTAGGCTTTTGTCTATTGTTTAGAATCTAGAATCTAGAGTCTAGACCGTGGCTGGTCGGTCGGCCATCTGTGTTCTCCTCCGCCGATTTTCTGCTTTCTATTGTCAAGTCCAATCTCGAGTCCAGTTGAACATAATTTGTACGTGAAAATAGAGACTTGAAACTTGCCTGGTTCTGTTGTCTTTTCTTGTGTTGGCTTGTGTTGGTTTGGGTTGACTTGCCCTTTGGGCTCCTTACAAATCCCCCTAAAACCGCTCATTGTTTTGTTTCTCTCCCGTACACATTGAAAAGTGAAACACAATACACAATACAACTTTTCTTTTGTACTTGCACTGCCTTGTGCCTTTGCACTGTACTGTATTGTAGTGTATTGTATTCAATTACATGGTAAAAATGGGAAAGGTAGAATAAAAATGAAGAGAACCTATTGGATCCCAGAAACTGGAAACTGGAGGAAACCAAGGAAACGAGGGAAATTAAATTTGAATAACAATTCAACATTTCAAAGAAACTCAATCCACAGTCCAATCCAATCCGATCCGATCCAATCCATGCATTTCCATTTCAAAGGGAAATATTGAAAAAGACGAGCCTAACACAAAAAGTTTAATACAATATTTTATGAATACATTCATGTATATTTCCTCATCATGTTGAGAGTTGAGAGTGATACTGATACCCGAATGGTTATAAACAATAAACTCGAGACAAAAACATGAATCTAGAATCTAGAATCTCGAATGCAGAATCGCGGAAATCCATCTGATGAAACAAATGCAAACCCCGAGGCTGTGGAAATTGTAGGTTGAAAAGTATTTGGAAAATGCAAAATATTGGAAATAAAATTAAACAATGTTACTCGATCCATGCACAAATTTTCCATTTTCCTCGGAAAGCACGTAGATTGCACAACCTACAATCCACAAAGCCAATGCACAGAATAAAATACACGGCCTTGGAAAAAACATCTAGTTTCATCTACCTTCTTCTTCTTGTTCTAGTTTCTACGTCTCAAATTTCCTCTCTGGCTGATTCCAAATTCCAGATTCCGGATTCCAGCTCCAGCCAGAGAAAAAGGACGGTAAAAGTTGTGCTGTGCTCCTACCTATTAAAGTACTGTTGCTTTTACTGTTTACTGTTTACGCCGTCTCCGTCTCTGTGATTTTACTCGGTCAAAATATTGAGCATTGTTCAGACTTGTTGTTCTAAAGAGAAAAAAGTCTAGTCGATATACATACAGATAGATATAGATAGGACCAAAATAGAAATATAAATATAAATTGACATTGCCATTGAAACGGGATGAAAATTTCATGGGTAGAGGGTAGAGATGCCCGTGGAATAAATAATTAGATTTTTACTAGTAATACAAAAGGTACAATAAAAGCCCAACTTTCCTCTCTCCTCTGTCTACAGTCTACAGTCTACAGTTTAGAGGAAAGTGGAGAGTAAAAAGGTAAAGTAGGGAAAACGAGGGACGAGAAGTGGATTAAATCGTAGAGAGAATATAGATGTAGAAAATTCCGGGTGCAATCTCCCATTCTATTCTGTGCCGTGTGCTTCTTTGTTGTTTGTCCTTTTCCTCTGTGAAATTGTGGTCACTGAATGGGAATGGAATGGTAAAGAGAGAG
>JAQGBH010000026.1:0-96630 GCA_034698265.1 Sminthurinus aureus
TGAACTTGTTGTTTTTGTACTTGTTGTTGATGAACTTGTTGTTTTTGTACTTGTTGTTGATGAACTTGTTGTTTTTGCTGTTGATGAACTTGTTGTTTTTGTACTTGTTGTTGATGAACTTGTTGTTTTTGCTGTTGATGAACTTGGTGCTTTTGAATTTGTTGTTGATGAATTTGTTGTTTTTGTACTTGTTTTTGATGAACTTGGTTTTGAATTTGTTGTTGATGAACTTGGTTTTGATTTTGTTGTTGACGAACTTGGTGTGGTTGATGTTGGTGTTTTTGTGTTTGATGTTGTTGAGTATGTTGAATTTGCAGGTCTATTTGTTCTTTTTGTCGTTGTTCTACTTGTTGCTTTTTACGTTTTTCCGCAGACCCTCGTCCCTTACGCACATGCTCAAATGATGGGCTAGTATCATAATTAAACGCTGGACTGTCTGATAAGGGTATGTCAGGACTATTTGGATGCTTTCGATTGTATGATTCGAAAGTGGGTGTACCTTGAGAGTCTGAACCATCATCTCCATTTCTTTCATCAATTATTGAGTCATCCATTATTGACTCATCTATTATTTGTTCATCAATTATTGACTCATCTATTATTTGTTCATCCATTATTGATTCATCCATTGATTCATCTCTGATTTGTTCATTCATTATTGATTCATCCAAAACTGAAGCTGGAGTTCCAAAGCCGTTTGGTGAAAGTTGTGCACACCTACAGATAATTGAAAATAAACAAGTATTAAATCGTTGTATGTACGTTAAACTGGCAAATAGATAGGATTTTTGGTTTATTTATATAATATAATTCATCATATATTATGGTTTATTTATATAATATAATTCATCATATATTATGGTTTATTTATATAATATAATTCATTATAATATATTATAGTTTATTACATTTCCGATGTGTTACTTTCATTAGAAAAGGGGCTGTAAGCCATTCCACTCTGGTAGTGTCCGTCATCATATTCATCATTAGTAGAATGAACGCGCCCCCGACTGACATTGAAAATATTAATCATGAGTGGTATTAAAATATTAACTTCCACAAACATGCCATTAGTAATTAGTACCACAATGATATCCAAAAATAATAAAACATTATGCATCATGATTTATGATTTGTGTAAAGTTATTTTTAAACGAACAAAAACTGTTAATACACTCACCTTGAGGCAACATCTTGATCATAAAAGACCGGAGAAGTGTTAGTATTCTGTAGATTCACAGGAAGCTGATCATTTGCTGGTTTTGATTTAGTGGCCCCATATTTCATTTCATAAATTGAAGGCCCAACAACTGCTTGTTTAAATTTTGCCCGCTTCCTCGAGTGTCCATCATCTTCATGTTCGGAATGACGGCGCTTCTGCGTTCCCGGGTTGTGTACTTCATACCTATAAAATTCACCACATATTAATAGTTGTCTCATATTCTTATGATATATATCATGTCTCGTGTTATTATGATATATCATATGTCTCATATTAGTATGATATATTATAGAGTTGTCTCATATTATTATGATATATCATGTCTCATATTATTATGATATATCATATGTCTCACATTATTATGATATATCATATGTCTCATATTATTATGATATATCATATGTCTCATATTATTATGATATATCATATGTCTCATATTATTATGATATATAGTTGTCTCATATTATTATGATATATATCAAGTCTCATATGATATTATATTATCTAACGCAGAATAATATCATAAATTATGAGTGATATGAGTAAACTAATGTACATGCCGTAAGTGCAACAATTATTTAATAATACTTCAACGTTTTATTCGTGCTTATTTAGGATTTTAAAAATAACAGAAACTGTTACTAGACTCACTGTGACGCTATATCTTCATCCTCTTCATAAGTGACATAGGAAGACGGAGCATTTGCCGGCTTTAATTTACCAACACCATTTTCTCTTTCATAAACTGTACGCTGCATTTTGGCTCGTAAAGTTTTCTGTTTTATTATCAAACGATCATCCTCATCATCAAAATCGTCAATTTGAGAATGGACGCGCTTTCTAGCGACTTCAGTTTCCTTTCTGTTGGGTTTGGCAATGCCATATTTCATTTCAAAAAATGAAGGCCCTTGATTGACAGTTGGCTCAGGAACATAAGATGGGACTTCCTCAAAATCATCATCATCAACTTCAGAATCATTCTCACCAACTATAGCTTCATTTCTGTTAAGTTCAAAATATTTTAGTTATAATTCAAGTTATGATTGATAATACATGAGAACTAACCTAATAATATCATGAGTGGTAGTAAAATACTTATTTACATAATCATGATATCGCAATGATAAAATTTAAAATTATTCATTATGACTTAGGATTTTTAAAACAAACAAAAACTACATAACTATAAAATTCACCACTTATTATGATTTATATATGATATCATATATATCATAATATGAGACAATTATTATCATATGAGACATAATATGATATACCATATATATCATACTTATTAATATGTGGTGAATTCTAAAACAATGTCATGTATAATGACTCATGAGTGATATTAAGCTATTAAGGATTTACTAATAATTCAATGTTATTCATGATGATTTAGGATTTTTAAAAAAATAACAGAAACTGTTAATAAACTCACTGTGACGCTATATCTTCGTGATAAGTATCATGGGAAGGCACAGAATTGACCGGCTTTAATTTACCAGCACCAATTTCTTTTTCATAAACTGCACGTTGCATACGGGCTAGTCTAGATTTTCCTGTTATTGTCAAATTAGCATCCTCATCCTCATCAGAGCTCTCATACCTAACACATGGTAATATCATAAGTAATATTAAATTATTAAATTGTATAAACATGATGGTTTTTATTTACTAACCAAGACTCGATTTTTTTAGTAAAACAAAAACGTAAATTGTACCTTGACCCCAATTGAGCTCTTCTTTTTGCTTTTCTTTTTGTTTTTTCTCTGAGTTTTCCTTGATACCAGACTTCGGCCATGTAATCAGCATCAAAAACGCCGGGATCATCGATATCAAGTTCACTCCTATGAAATTCACAATATTTTACTTATAGACCTTATGATATGTCAGTTAATATAGAATAACACCATAAATTAATAATCATTATGAATGGATTGCTAGTAAATTTTTAATTTGTATAAAAATGTCAATCTCAACAATAATTTCCCAATGATACAATAAGCATGGTCATGTAAGATTTAAAGGGATTTTGAAAAACTAAACATAAACTGTCACATTACTCTGTCAATAACTCTTCTTCAGAAGAGTCCTCCTGTATGTGTTTTCTAGCTCTTTTTCTGTTTTTTTTATAAATTGAAGGACCTGGACTGATATTTGGCTCTGGAAGAAAATATTCTGAGAACTCATCATAGTCATTCCCATGTTCATTCAGTGCTTGAAGTTTCAAAGCTTCCTCTTTCTCCGCAATCCTATGATATATTAAAAATAATCAAAAGATTACAATGAATAAGTATTTGTTTATTATGATATTAGTTGAACCAGATTGAATCTGGTCGTAATTACGTAACAATCTAGCACATGTTCTCCAATGCAATACAAATACAATATTACAAAAACTTGAATTAAAAAAGTATATATATAAATAATGATGGATGTATTATTTTATATTTTAAAAAGAATAAAACTGTCAAACAAAAAGTTTACTAACAACGGTATTTATTTTTTTACTACAAAAAAATGTAATGTGGATACTTATAATAATATTATAATACATAATATACACGAATTTAATTTTTATGATATATATATCATAAAAATTATATATAAGGACTTACAATGACTCCAATTCTTGCTTTTTGTCTGTTAAAGTTTGAAACTTTGTGCGAACATTTATTAGTGCTACTTGTCCTTCGTAGTCATCTTGCCACTGTGTACATTAATTTAACAAAAATTCAAAAACGTCAACTCAGGTATAGTTTCAAATGTATGTATTATTAATAATTAAGAGAGAGATCATTTTTAAGAGACATATTTATGAAATTATAATATAAATAAGCACAAACATTAAAAATATTAATAAAGCATTGAATAATAATAAAGCAATCCACTTCTCCAACTGCTTTCATGAAAATATTTCATTTACATGTTTTTTGTTAGTTTGTACTAATAACAGAAATAGTATTTTTCAGAATAAAAGTATAAATTTTTGTTTTTGATTTTACCAGGCCATTGTAGAGGCAAAGGTATACGGGCAGATGCTTGTCGTGCCAGGTAAGATTCGCATTGTAAACTTTGATTGCTTTTTCCACCTTCTCGTATAGTGTATCAAATGGGTCCTGTAGGAATTCTCGGGCTGATTTTCCATAAGCGGATTTTTCCTCAATGTCTACAAACGTGACTTTTTTTTTACAGGTAGGACAATTCTCCCCTTCAAATAAGCAGTATTAGTTTTATTAATAATTAGCATGGTGTACATATTACATAATAATAATACCATATACATATGTACCAATTATACCATACGTCAAATCACATCTTTTAAAAATGCCTCTAACAAACAAAAAATTATTATATTATGTATATTATATAAAATAAACTATAATAAGAAACACGAAAGACTGATAATAATATTAAACAGTTATCAAAGCTTTAAAGGCAAACTATATTATAAGAACCAAAAATACTGTGTATTAAAAAATATTACTAAAAAAAAATGATAATAATAAATAATTATAATACAAAGTATATACACTTAAGTTTATTTTTTTACCATTTGCTTTACAAACCGAGCATATAATATGCTGGCAGAATGTCATATAAAAGGTACGAGAAGGCTGGCTGACCTTTAATTCATTGCAAAAATAACAATAAATACACTTATCCATCTGAAATATCATAAATAGTAAAACAAAAAATATTTTAAAGCTTTATTCCATGTTCTTAAACTTTTGTGAAAAAATAAATAATCAAATTACAAAACTTCTATTCAATTTTGTATGATGAATTATTATATATTATATATTATTGCTAGTTAATTATATTACATTTTATGAGTATTATGATATTATAATATTATGATGATGTATTTAATGTTTCTACCTTTTGAAGTTGAATCTTTTCGAATCAAAGATTTTTTACAAGACCTTCAATGGTATATTTTGGCTTTTTGGTCAAAACGATGAAAAAATATCCCTACACTAAAGAGTTTTGAAATAAAAATACTAAATATTATTATGATAACACTATTATATTGTTGATTTCCACTTTCCCATCAATTCAATTAAAGAGATGAATTAAATAAATCACTGAGAATATAAAAAAAGCCTTTCTCCGGAGAAAGCTATTCATGTGCACTCGAAGAACGCCAAATGAAAACTGATGGGAAATTTCACGCTTCACCCACTCTTTTATGCACTTTAGTCTTGGAAATAATTTTTGCATATGATTATTGCAGAAAATAAAAATGAATGTAATGGAAGCTTGTGAGACAACTTTTTTCTATTCATATGTAAATATATAATATATTATTATGCTAATTTTTTCTGTAATGTACACAGAATATAGATCACCAGTGTAAGATATGAGGACGGAAATTATATACTTCACTTCCACTCTCACAGAATAACCATCTTATTGAAGTTTTCCTTTGGAATTTCAAAAAGATAACCAAAATAATATTATTATACCATAGATGAAGTAATACGTAATAACTTCACAATTATACAGAGTCCAGAAGAAATGCGAAATATATATATATTTATGCCAACTGGAAATCCCAGATTATACATTTTCAAATTATGTTCATAGTATATTTTATGCTACCTATGGTAGTACATACATGTATGTATAATAATATATTATTATAGTAGGTGAAAGGTAACGAAATGTATAATAAAATATTCTTTTAACACCCCTTACGCAAAACGCAAAAATTTGGTAAAATTACGACGATTTTTATTTCGGATTTTTTCACAAAAGTTAAAATTTCATGCAAATTACAAACATTGGAAAAAAGAGCATAATACGTATATATAAAATACTACGTGGCCTACATACATATGTGAGAATTTGCTCAAATTTTGTATACTTACATATACATATGTATGTATACGACCATAATATGCAAAAAAAGAATAGCAAAAAATAAAGAGAGAAACCAATGTTTTAGATTCATAATTAGGAGAAAGATTATGAATTATGAGATATTATATTATTATTATGTAGATTAGCGTTCATAGTTTGTAAAGTGTTTAAAGACAAAACTGAAAACAAAACAGAGAGAGAGGGATGAAAATGATGTACAAAATATGCTAAAATAACACAATATATGGCAGTGTAATAATAAAATAATACATTGCAGTTTAAGAGAGGGCTAATAATTGCTAAAAATTATATATTCTATAATATATGGCAGTATAATTTTGAACAATAATTGTTACACAATTTGCTACATATAAATGATAATCTCATTATATAGTAATACAATTTGCTGTATAAGAAACAAAAATGCTACAACATACTTTATACATAATTTTCAGACAAAGGATATAAAAGAGACAGAAGAGAAAATAATGTGATTATTGTAAACAAATTTGACATAATTTGAAGTACATAACATAATATATATACATATATAGAAGGTAAACACGATGTAATAATATATTATATTAATTACAAAATTAAAGTTGAGATAATACACAGTTCATAGAATGCACAGTTGATATAGTATATTAAATGTTTTGTGAGTTGTATTATGCATATTACACATAAAATATACAGACATAATACATATTATATAATATATAGTGATTGTCCTAATAAAATGTACATGTTTTATACAGCATTTTAGAAAATAGAATACTTTCTCTTTTTTGATATTGTCTTTTTAGCCTAGAAACTGTTGAGAGTTACAACATATTATTATATTATAGAGACGCAATATATTATATCATATTTATGTAGCACTTTTAAGCAATTTTTATTATATAGTTCAGTTTTTGGCAATATGGGTTTTTCTAAAATAAATCTAGTACACACCATATTATATTATTGGTCCATCGTTCACTCTAATGATTACTATATATTATTAAGTTGGTCCCTTCGTTTTCTGAAGTTTCTTATCATTATGTTTTATATTATACTCCGTTTTATCCACCCAGTTAAAAATAAATGTCCTCTTCCCTTCCCATAACCTCATCTACCTACATTCCTACACACTGTACATATATATATAATATTAAAATAGCGATCTATATATATATGCATTACCAAGTACTAGTATTTTATTAATTACTAGTATATAGTATTTTTATTTTTTTATACATGGTGGTCATTGCCGTTTACCCTGTTGATAAATCTTAGTAGAATAATATAGAATATATATATAGGTACATTCTGAAAGATTCTTTTTAAGTTGACACAGCTTTCATTTGAAGTAAAAAAAAAACAATTTCACATGACACTGAATTGTAGGCTAAATAATATATCTAGGCTGCATACTATAGTGTAGTTTTGAAAAGATAAAAAAACTATACAAGTGTCTCATATTTTATCGAATTGGTTTTGTCAACAATATACAAATAGTATAATAATAATATTACTACATACTTGCTAATTAGACGACAAAAGAGAATGAAAAACTACAATCAACTTACAGTAAGTATAGAAAATAAATCTCGACTCGTTTTCGTCAACGCCATATTATATATATATATGTATAACATAATATATATATTACATACATTGAAGAGAGATATTCAAATTAAATTTTTTCAGACTATAACATAGAGATGGAGGAGAGAAAGTCTCCTATACTCTATATCTGGTGAAAACTATAGTAATTACAAAGATTAGTGAAATTCACATAATACTAGACGTTAAATAGAATCGATAAAATTTGCATGGTTGCAAAAGGTTTTTGGTTTAACATTGATTTAATGTCCGATATACGTACGTCCACTTTAACGTCATGGTGGTACAAGATATAAATGTATAATGTACGATAAAAGTGCATCATACATTATGTTTTATGTTGGATAAAAAAATATTACGTGAACTTCACCAAGAGTTCAAAGCACTCTTTTTTATAGCGTAATGAGGCCGTTTATGGTTATTCTACTATACCTTTACGTTTACGTAAACGTTCATATTCTTTTGAAAAAAAAGTGTTGGATACAAAGTGTTTTAATCTGTACGTTTTCATACAACTGGTGAATATTTTTGTTGTAGAAAGGAAAAGGAAAATTAGAAAACATCAATGAAAATACAAGATAATCTATAGATTTGATACAAGCTTAAAGTCATTCTTCTGAATGAGCTCCAATAAAAAGCTTAAAGGTTTCAATTACAAAAAAAAACAATGTTCATTTTACATTTGTTATGTAAAATGTCTAAAATAAAATACGATGTAATGACAAAAACGAAATACGACGATGAAGAGTGATGAAAAATAAAGATGAGTAATATATTATATATACTGAACAATTTCTTCGCATGTGGTCTTTCTCTATTTATACTTTCTCCCGCTTTCTTTTCTTTCACTGCCACTCCCTGGTTTGCCATCTTGTGTATATGTATTTATCTCTGTAAAAAAAAAATATCATAAAAGTTAAAATTAGTGACTCTTTTTGGTAAAAAAATTAGTGACAAAAAACTGTGACAATATATTGAAACGCATTTTCTTCCATTTTTTAAATCCTATGATAAAAGTACATACAAATATGATATGTCATTATCGAAATGTTACACTATAAATGAAACAAATAAGAATATAATGCTACCAATAAGAAATATGATCATACCTTGCTAATGATTTGCATAAATTCCTCACGGGTCTTTTGCTCTTCACGGAATTCTCCGAGCATGGAACTTGTCACGGTTTTACTGTTAATTTTTTGGACACCTCTCATTACCATACACATGTGAGAGGCTTCGCAAACGACAGCAACTCCACGTGGTTCAATAGCTTTCAATACAGCTTCGGCAATTTGCTTGGTCAAACGTTCTTGAACTGTAAAGAAATCCAATGAAATTTTAAACACATGATACATATGACTATAAACTCTTACAAAGAAAACTTCCACATAATCCATGTATATCTACATTAAACAAACCCATAAGTCTATTGAAATGGCATACGTTTCGACTAATGTCTATTTATAATTTATAATAATTATTCCCAAAACACAATATTATATTATAATGTTGAGAGACGCATGAAATATACAAGAGTATAAAAATATAAAAACAGGAAACCTACCTTGGAGTCGACGACTGAAAACTTCAACGATACGGGCAAGTTTGCTGAGACCCAAAACTTTCTTGTTTGGCAAATATCCAATGGATACTTTTCCATAGAATGGGACCAAATGATGCTCACACATAGAGAACATTTCAATGTCTTTAACAACAACCATCTCATCAGTGTCTTCATCAAAAACGGCATCATTCAAAACCTCTGTAAAACAAAAATAAATGAATCAATTTTTATTTGTTTTTGGATGACTAGTGCAGGAAAATGATAGAGAATGAGAATTAAAATAATAGAATCAGCAGTTTTTAGCAAAAAAAAAAACAACAATATTGAGCTCTAGCAATAACAATAACATGTGTTTAAATATTGAATATCCCAAGAATGGCCTCTGCAAAGCATCCATAATCTAAGTATAATTACTATAAAATTACTACTATTTGCCCCCGATCTAAATTTCTATGAGTTGAGTTGCATATGAATATTATTTACTGCTGATTTTTCAGCAAATCCAAATGAAAAATTCCAATGAATTTCGAGCCACAAAGTAAACAATTTTGCTTGTCTTAAAATTATACACGTGCAAGAAAGTTCTTTTATAGTTCTTGAAATTTTGGATATTCCATAAGTTGTAGATCATAACTGAGTCATCATGAGTTGAGTTTATAATTATTGTCAAAGAAAAAGAACTTGTGTATAACATAATAGAGAACCATTTGATTACATCTTTGGCATGCTACATTAGAACATTTGCTCATTTCCGCGTTCATCTTTTCCCTTTGCATGTCGGTGGCTAACTAAAAGGAGAGCGCGTACTCTGTTTTATTATAGTGCTGCAACTTGTTGAAAGGGAGTAGAAGAATGAAAGCGAGACTGTAAATAACTATTAGATTCACACGTATTATGCAAGTAAGGGTGAAAGACAAGGTGTATATAATAGGTATTACATTATATGGCAAGTTCTTTTATTCTCTGCTTTCTGTTTCTCGTTATGATGATAATAATAATGATGATGGTGGCGATGCTGAGTCTGGAAAATTTCGTGTAGAGAATTATCGATTGAACTAGCTCATCTATTTTCCCCTTTTACCGAGTGACCTTTCTTTTCAACAGAACATAACAGAGACTCTTTCTCTATTGCTCTCAGCGCTCTTTTGCCTTCCTCCCAATAAAATTTCCTCTCTTAACATTTTCAATAGTGAAAGCCCACTCTCCTCCGTGTAAATACCTACATAGATATACGAGCACTTATCTGAAGGGAGATATGCTGTAGTGATACATATGACCAACTGATCCTGTGATACATTACTTTTGTAAGTGTAGGATGCAGCCCTCAACAAGTTATAAACTACGCTTTCACTTATTGCTGCGATTTCTACAATATACTCTCTTTGGCTTTCACTGCTTCAAATGTATGTACATGCACATATATGCATCTATTCTAGATTCTAGATATACTCACTCAATTCGCTCACAATTGCGCACAAAACTATTCTTTTTTCCGTTCACAGTTTCATTCACTCTTTTTTATATTCCCTTCAGCAATCTTAACGATCTAGAAAAGTCAAGTAAATCTATCCGTTCGTTACTTTCGCTGCCTCTTTCTCTTCTATATTCAGAATCTCTACTTCTATAAAATCTAGGTCATCGTATCCATGAATGTTGGATGGGTTATACGTTCAAACTCTATATGTGCATTCAAAGAACTTGCCACAATTCTTTCTTCTTTTTTTCTAGTAGGGATAAAATTGAGAGGGAAGGAAAACAGAATCCTATGCGTTCTATAACCTTCTATGTACTCGTCTCCATTCTTTGTATTCATACGTGAGTGAAATTCTATTAACTTTTAAAAAATCATGCTGATAAAAATCAAGAGTACTTTTCAACCGTATTTTTTTTCTTTTCTAGAACATAAAATTCGAATTGCGAATTCAAAATTGAATACAGGAAAGACTGAAAATACAACTAAATACATAAGACGGATGTAGATTGTTCTGACGTAAAATTTAACTTTGATTCAATAGAAATTCAAACTATGTGTATACATGAACGCTATTTCAGTTTGGAATGGAATATTAACCATGGAATATTATGAAGATTATACTATAGCCAATTCCATATAACAAATGGTTCACGTATTGAGTAAAAAAAAGCATAAGAGAAAGCTTTTTGAGAGCAATAAGCCTCACCAATATTACGTTCATATGGTGAATAAATTATCATTTGACATGCAGGAAATATTTCAAATGGAGATATTATGTACCTTCAAGAGTTTGGTCGTATCCCTTTGTAAAGAAAAGCATGGCTTTGGCAGCTCTCTCAGGTGTTTTAAGCAAGCCCTGTCGATCAACATCCTCTCCAAGACTGAACAAGAGTTCTTTGTAGGCTGTAGCCATGTTTGGGATCAAGTCTTCACGAGTGGGTGGTTTGTGATCCAATTCCATGTCGTGGTGAAAGTGACAGTTCTCGTGTCCTGTAAATTTGATGAATCAAAATCATTATACATCCTGTATTGTACTTAACGGAAAGGCATTATATGCACACATTCACATGCTACATGATATTTTTGATACCCAAAATATGAAAACAATATCCGTTTTCACTTTAGTGCACATTGAAACATACACGTATATATAAAAGTCAAACTGGGATAACCATGATACATAAAATAAAAAATATTGCTATAAAGTTCTTTAAAGTTTGTAGCTAGAAGTGGTTTAAAATTATTGGTAAAACTCTGAATATTTGTGTTACGGCTTATATGTGCATTAAATTCAACTTACATCTATAAAGATTGTAGCAATGTTATAGAATTTCTGATTTTGTATGAGGAGTACATGTAAACTATAAAATACACATTTACATTTATAAGAGGTGATATGAGACAGTAGCTATGTTACATTACCAAAAGTACTTACTAACTAGCTAGAGAGTAAAAGGCTAACAAGTAATCATAAACAATCACATATCCTAATATTTATTTTCCCTTTCGTTTATACAACGAAATTTGTATTAGTGAGACATGTGGAATGGAATATACATGTTTATAGGTTTCTAGTGTAAAAAACTTGTTTAGATTGCAGTATTAAAGAAAATCTAGTACTCGTGTCCTTTCTGGTTGACTTGATTTTAACAACCTGTTGATATATTTATGCAATTGTTTATAAGCTCATGCACAAAATACACACATTTACACATCTTAGAAACAACACCAGAGGTTAACCATACAGGTACCAGGTATTTATGTAACTAGATAACACGCATTAATGTGAGATGTGACGTTATAAACAGGAAGAAAGAAACCTGATTCTAGAAGTTGGATAGACACATGTTAAATGAAATATAATTCTGATAATGATGATGATAATAATTAGTTTAAACCAAGATGGGCACATGCACGATACTCACGTGTTGGAAACAAATATTTGTGCCATTTTGACTTAAACCTCTATAATAACAAGACATAGAGCATGGTCAACGGCGTGATATCATATTATGCTATCAACTATCAGTTTTATACCTTTGAGGTATAATATTGTATATTGAAGAAACATATTTCAATTAACATACAACAATAACTATATTTTATTATGTATGAAATTCAGCTATACAATCTTATGGTAAACTCACTAATAGCCAGACAGCTTGAAAAATAGTTGACATGAAACCACAATATGATAACTAGAAAATCAAAAAGGGAAAAAAACTTGTCCTTCAAAAAACGTAAAATATTCATAAATGCAATACGTCATGAAACAAATGGAAACACTATCCATTGTTTAACATTGACTATTAAGTTACTATCAAAATCATTAGCATGACACTTTTGTTAGCCAGATTGCCATAATAGTAGTATTCCAGGTGAAATTTCTATAGACATTACAACTGTCTGGATCTGGATATACATGTAAGCTCATTGAAAATGCCAGAAAATCAGAGAATTGGAAATAGAAGAAGCAAAAAAAAAACTTGTCCTTTAACATTGAATTATTCCATGCGTACCGATTATATATTGTATTACATACCTATTACATGATATGATAATAATGTGATGAAATAACTTTACTCTTTTATATTTTATAATGGACGTATACAGAGCCAGATTACATAAAAACAAAGAGATAAAACTACAAGTATAAAATTAGGGCGTACATACATTTTGTATAGTATATCTCATTCATGTGTACTTATTTATATGCTATCTGGAAAAATCTAAGAGTTTAATAGCTATAACCAACACGAAACAAGTTGACACATTATATAAGAAACGAGTCTCACACAAAGTCACATTTACATTTAGGAATGATAAGCAGGAGGTGTGTATTTGCACACACCTCCCTACATGTACATTATAGATTATATAAGAACCAGAAAAATAACCTGTTTTTTATGTAACATACATCTAATTAATAATCTTCTATGAGAGTTTAATTACAATTTTTTAATTCCAGACTAAATTATAAACCTATAGTAGAGTCTAAAATATACATGTCCTATATTTATCCCTTGATATCTTTTCCACATGTTTTTTAGACAAAATTGTCCTGTTTTTAACCATATTAAGATTATTTTTTCGTACACTACTATTCTGAGTTGTTGTGCCCACTCATGTCATAAAATATCAATAATACTGGTGTAGACTGGTCAAATTCTGAAGGTGTGATCATATAATTACTGTTTCTCCTAATTGCATGGCTACAACATGCTTACCTCTGTAAAAATTCCGTGTTCATACACATGCGTGTCAAAAGTAAATCAAGTTTAACTTCCAAGATCTCAAATCTCAAGTATACATGCAAAATGTTTTATACTCTATCGCACGTTACCGAATTGTGAGTGCGTTAGAAACATAGAAAAACCTGATTGAGTCCTGATTTTTCATATATATCATCTTTCCCCTATTTATTAACTTTAAAGTTGAGACACGTGTTTTTTTGATTTTCCTGATACAATAATATCCATTTTACTTTCATAATTAGAATTGAAAATTCAAGAATCTATAAAAACTGAATTGTATAGTCTATTTTGTTGAAAAACATTTTCTTACTTGAAAAAAAATTAAAACATGGAATGTGTGCTTTTACCTCGATTTCAAACTTTGAAATTCAAAGACAACTTATGTCTTCTGTATGATCCATAAAATTTAGTAAAACTCATAAGGGTTAACTGACCTGGAGTAGTTGTGGTCCTTGGGCTGTCAGGAGCATCTCCATTTTCGTGAGCATGACCGTTTCCGTTGATGACACGCATTTTGGATGCAGCAATCTTCTTCTGCTTGAGAATATCTGCGGGAATTCCGTTGGTTATTTCAGTGGTACTTGCTTGGACAGACATAATGGATTATGCAGGTTGTAGTATCCTACAGGTATGCAAATTCAACCATGCATTAAAACTGTTTCATGTTTTTCTAAAGTTTAGTTTCTTTGCACGTTCTCAATCTCATGTTCTGTTCCTAACAACATAATTACTTGGTAAATATCTTAAAACTGATTTCTAAACTGTAATTAATATTACGTCTACTCTGAGCACATGACTCAAGTCTAAAAAAATACAACAAAATTTTACCAAACTTAGATATGTAAGGATTGAAATTACTTGGTAGATTATCAAACAGTTTTATAATTCCTAACACTTGCTAAAATGTACTTTAGATTTGTCTAGCTTCAGTTTAATAGTTAAAAAAAATTCACTACCACACTGTTTCAATTTCTCATAATTTATTGAATCTAGAATACTGAATATGAATAATACACGCCTCCAATGACTATAGCTTGCCTTTCTACACTTTCTGAAGGCACACGCAATTTGTATGTACAATTTTTTTTGGCAAATTTACACTATCATAACGTTTATGCCTTTACTGATTAAGGTTAAATCAATCTAGATTTTTACTATGAAATACTTAATTGTTTGAAGGAGAATACAACAAAAGTGATTGGAGCTATAACTGATAATGTAAATAACAATAATTATTATAATTTTAATAATATAACGTGTGGATGTGCTTTCTCATTCTGTCGTGATTTGTTTGAAACTTGAAACAATTTAATACATATTGTAAGCGAAATTGGGGTAATTATGAATCCTTTCATGTCTACATCCATGCTAACCACGGAAAAAATGCTAATGAGCTGCTACATAAGTATCCATGAAGTTCATTGGAAAGTTAAAACGAATAAATACAGATAGATAGCCTTTCAATTTCCAACATGGTAAACATGCACTTGGTTCGTTGGTGTTATGTATAGCTGTTTATTCTATTTCCCTCAACAATAATTGTAATAATACAATAATACATACCTACGTCTACAAACTTACGGTATACGCACACTGTTTATCTGTTGAATAATGCCAAGTAACTTAGTAACTAACTAACCAATCACTTATTGGAACTTTTAGTGAGAGTATCATTAGTACAATAGAAATAATAATTGTAATTACACAAGGTCGTCACTAATGATTATCCACTGCTACCTAAAAACTTTGTACATATTGCCTTCACTACATGATCTACTTGTTTTTACAATGACCAGTCTATACTTGCAACTGTAAAATATAATGCAATACAAATATAATAAAAGTAGGTAAAAAAAATGTGAGAGAAAGAAAAGATTTGAAAGACTTACAAACTTGTCAATGAAGATAGAAGTGCGGAGCGGCTGTGTCTAAAGAGACTAGAGAGAAACAGAGAAAAGAGAGAGAGATGTAGGAAGGGAAGAATCGATCTCCTGAGTGACTTTCAACGGACTGAGGTTGATCAGAGTGTGGAGCTGGAAGATATTGCACGGGAGAAGACAAGGAAGGGTGGTAGGGACGTATTTTATAGTATCCATTTTCTTATACAACAAATATTACAACTCTCGTAACTATTTCATCAGATTCGTATTCTCTTTAACATCATCAAATGCATCAAGCTCATAGGGGACGAATTTCTCCAATTATTGTCTTCATCTACATATTATACAATCCAACATGTTGTATGTAGCTTACGTATATCAGAATTCACACGTCCAGCATTCGTCGTCTTCTTGTATCAATACACATACTTTTATATGTATAATCAATAAGGAAACCGCATAGCTAGTTTTTTTAAAAGTACTGAACAACAGCAATATTCTAGATTTGTACGCAAGCTACATGACATGTAGTTATAAAATGAATATATAATTAGGACTGTATACTGTATATCAAGTTTACACAATTATGTAAACTCTCATTCACTCACTAACTCTGGCCAGTTTTTTTAACAGCATAGACTGATGAAAATTGAGTTCTTTATCCTTTAATCCGCTCTCTGTCTCCTTAATGTTCCAATAAGGTATGTACAATAGTGTCACATTGGATTTAATTTTGGACAATGTCACAGTAGACATTATAAATTATAAATTATAATGCAGACAAATTTTTTTGTGAGAAGAGACAAATAAAAAATATCATGTATTCTGACTTATAAGGCTATAACATATAGTCTGTAATTTATAGTCTATAGTATATAGAAACCAGTAAGGTACTCATAATTCGATCAGGAATCACTAGACCATTGTCACCTAACATGTTTCTACATTTTCCTCAACTTGAATCGTTTTTTTTTGTCCCCTACTCTAGGATCAACAGATATTATATGAAGTAGATCAATAGGAAAATTAATTGAAGAAAAATTACAAAAGGGATGGATGTTTAGTTTAAAAAGTAAATACATCATATTCTTTTTGTACGCACAACTTATAACGCTCATATTGTGAATGTAGTACACAACCAGAATTTTATCCACAGTACACATCTGCATCTTTACGTATACAAAGAATTGACTCAAGTAAAAAACCCTTTGATAACTCAATTGATTTTCCAAGTGACAGTTTAGCAGTCTATACAGAGCTTAGCCCGTACCGTAGGATGAACTTGCTGAATAGTTGGACCTGACTGCAAAATGTGGTCGCTTAGTTGCTTAAAGAAGCAGGGGGATCGAATCCCAGTGGGGCCATTCCCCCGTCACCGATTTTCTTCAATTTTTCATAATTTTGAACCCCTTTACACACATTTTGGACAATTTTCGAGTTCGGGAGTTTTGCATGCCTATGTTTTACACCAAAATTCGGTGTTTTTGTCACTTTTTAGCACCTTTTTTGCAAAAAATGACTGTAAATACACAACGGATTTTATTGTGCAACAAAATTCAATCCGATTTTTGACATCAACTTTACTTTTAAAAACTCTAAAATTCTAAATTCGGGTTTTAACTGAAAATAAGGAAACTTCCTGCCAAAATTAGAATCTTGATAACTTTTAGTATGTTTAATCTTTTTTCACTAAATTTTAAGCCAAATTTCAATTTTTACGCGATAATTAGGTGTTGTAAATTGGATTTTATTTTGTCTCAAAAAATCATAGGAATTTCGATTAATATTTCAAGTTTTGGATAAACTTTCAAAGAGGCACGTGGTACTAAGTATTGCAAATGCCCCATGCCCGTAAAGCAAAATGAATGTTATCATAAAAATGTACGGATCATTTTAGGGAAATTTTATTTTATTTAATGTGGAGCACTTTCCAAAATTCCCATCTTATTTTTGAGAATAAAAATATAAAAACGAAAATTTTTAACATTGGAAATACAGCAAAAATTTGAAATTCAAGAACTTTATTTACAGAAAAAGTTTCAAGTGAAGAGCTGAAACTTTCAGGATAGTCTCCTAGTGACCTAAGGTCAATTCTGGCTAATTTTCAGATTTTTTCATCCAGCCGTTAAAAAGTTGATTTTTTGGTCTACAGGGTGTTTTCTAAATTCACATAGCATTGTATTCAAGTTTCCAAACACTATTATTCAAGTTTCCAAACACTATTATTAGGCTACAAATCAAAAATTTTGCACATGAACACTACAAAGGATGGCTTAAAACATGTTTTACGTTAACTTTTGACCCCTTGACCCTTGGGGTCAACTGGGGCAATGTGAGATTTTGATTTTAAAACTCAGTTTTTGGAAAAAATGATATAATGCGCTATAAAAACATGTTTGAAGCGACGTTTTGACCGCTAGACCCCCGGGGTAAAGTGAGATTTTCCTATAACTTTAATATTATTCGTATAACGACGATACAAAATTCTTCAAAAGTATGTTTTATGTTACTTTTTGAATTCGTGCAGCATGGAGGTCAACTGGGGCAATGTGAAATTTCGCTATTAAACCGTTTTTTGTATGAAAATGATATGAGGCAGTGTAAAAGTCAAATCCCATTTACTCCCGCCAGAACAATGCAGCACCCAACTCGTTTGTTCGGCTTCAGCTATCCCGGCCAACCCCTGATTTTTTTCGTGAAATGTGCTTGTAAAGGTGCACGTATGGTCCCTTAATGCCTCTGAAAAATCGGTGACAAGGAGCTAATTTAAAAAATCTGAATATGAATAAACAAAAGGTCCTCAAAATAATACCGTTTTTAACTTGTCCTAAACTTGAGACAGTTGTAAAAACAGTGCTTTGCAGTCGTACTAAACAAGCACCAAGTACCTGAGAATCATCTAACAATTATTTTGAAAATACCAAATAATCAGTGGCGTTGCCCGCCCCAAATTTCGCGGCTGTTATGCCACAATCTCACTTTGCCCCGGGTGACCTTTAAGGGTCGAGGGGTCAAAAATTATATTAAAGCATATAGTTTTTGTACCATAAAATATCATTTCATGCCCAAAATAGTGATTTTATAGTAAATCACCACTGACTGACCCCAAGAGGTCACGATACCCAAAATTAGCTAAAAACATGTTTTATGCCATTCTTGGTAGTTTTCATGTGCAAAATATTTGATTTGTAGCCTAATCATAGTGTTGTTAAACTTGAATAAATTGTGATGTGAATTTAGAAAAATCCCTGTTACACAGGAGCTTACGGAATTGAACAGTATTTCTAGCACATTTCGATGAAAAATCAGATAAACTAAGCTAATTTGGCTTGTTTTTAAAGCAAAATAATCTAGTTGTCTATGTGCTTTGAAGTTTTGTCATTTTGCTTCTGGAAATACGCAAAACAAAGTCAATGCTACAAACTGCGCTAATTTGGCATATTTGTTTGTATTAAAACAGCAAAATTACTAACATTTTAAAATCAATTTTTTTGAGTTAATAAATACGCCAAGTAGGGTCTTTTTTGAAAGCAGTGAGAATTAGGCTTGTTTTAGTAGCAAAACGACCAATTTACTCAACCGGTTAGTTTTTGCTACTTTGACTTCATAAACTCCACAAATAGGATCTTTTTAGTAAAGAATGCTAAATTGGCCTATTTTTGTAGAAAAACAACCCATTTATTGAAACCGTTAAATTCTGCGATTTAGAGTACATAAATACGTCAAATAGTGTCTTTTTGGTACCAAATGCGCACAATAAAGCCAATTTGGCTCGTTTTAGCAGAAGCCGATCAAATTGGTTAGCTTTTACAATTCTGCGAATTTGATTTTATAAATGAGCAAATGTGTTTTTGCCTTTGTTGCGGTTTTGGCTTTTTATTTACCTGAAACAATTGTAAGTTGAAGATTACTATATTTTAGAATTTCGGCTTCAAAAAAACCCGATTTTGGGTTTTCAGATTTTTAGGATTGTTATGTTTTATAATAATCTGTTTTAAGAATTGTTTTCCCAGGTTGAACAACGGCTTAATTTAGCAGATTAAGTAAGATTTAAGCTGCTATGCTTTTGCAGTTGGCCAGTTTGTGCGGTTTGCCTTTTTGATGGCGCTTAAAAGTTTAGCTTATTTTGCTCTGCGAGATCTAACGCTTTGGCTCATTTCGTTGGCAAAAGTATAATTTTGTTCTAATCTGACTATTTTAACTGTGCTATTTTGGTTTCAAAACTTGTCATATTAGGCCAACGTTTCCCGGTACGACGATTGCTAGTTCAATTCCTAAAACACCCTGTAGACCAAAAAATCAACTTTTTAACGGCTGGATGAAAAAATCTGAAAATTAGCCAGAATTGACCTTAGGTCACTAGGGGACTTTCCTGAAAGTTTCAGCTCTTCATTTGAAACTTTTTCCGTAAAAAAAGTTCTTGAATTTCAAATTTTTGCTGTATCTCTAATGTTAAACATTTTCGTTTTGATATTTTTATTCTCAAAAATAAGATGGGAATTTTGGAAATTGCTCCATATTCACCTCCCCTGAATTGAGTTTTTAATGGGCACGGTCACTTTGCACTATGGGTATGGGGAGAATGCATTACATAGTGCTAAGTGCCTGGGTTGGTTAAAGTTTTCAAATTTTGGACACTTGACGTTACGTTCGTATTTTACACTCCCATTTTTAGTAGCGCAAAATTTTTAAATTTCTAACAAATTCTGAATTTTAACAGAAATCAAAGTTTTGAATTTTTAATTAATACATGGGTGGCTGAAAATGGCACTGACAATTTTTAGCAACATAAAATGTTTTTAGGGGCATCAAGCTCAACACATACTTTACGTGGCTTGAGAAAAGTAGATAAAAATCCTGGGTTAAATTTTTTCAGGAGTCTTCATAATCAGTAACTACGAATAAACACGGGTACAGGAGTATCTATGGAGGGAGCGAGCCAAAAGAAACGAGAGATTATAATATTATATTAAAGTAACTGACTTCTAAAAATATTATAATTTGTGGAAGAAACTTATGCATGAAAAAACCGAATAATGCTCAGATTGCGAGTCAAGGGATCATTATTATGAATAAAAAACCTCATATTCAGGTTCTCCGTCATCAATTATACCATATTTTACAAAATCTTGGTTTTATTTGCTTTTATGTGGATTTTCTGCATAAAAAACCGACAAACCCCGGTTTTCGGAGGGTTCCGGGAGTCGCATAGTAATCAAAAATACATGCAGCACTAACACACAATATGACAATGTCAATACAAAAAACCGCATGTGATTTGGTCCATCCGTTTGACTGGAACCGCAAAAAACCGAATAATACCCGGATTCGGAGTCAATGGATCATTATTATGAAAAACAAACCTCATATTCGGATAATCCGTCACCAGTTACCCCATATCCTACACAGATCTAGGTTATATACGGTTTTATATGGGTTTTCGGCATAAAAAACCGACTAAAACCCGGATTTTGGAAGGTTCCGGGAGTCGTAGAAAAACCAAAAATACATACAACACTAACACACAGTATGACTATGTCAATAAAAAAATCGCATGTGATTTGGTCCATCCGTTTGGCTGGAACTGTGAAAAGGACAGACGGACACAGACAGACAACATGATAGAATAAGGGGAGCTCGCTTTGCTCGCTCCCTAAAACCCCGAATTTTGGGGTTTTCGGAATTTTTTTAAATGAAAATTTCGTCACAAACCAGATTGAATTTTGTTGCATAATAAAATCCGTGTGTATTTACAGTCATTTTTAGCAAAAAAGGTGCTAAAAAGTGATAAAAACACCGAATTTCGGTTTAAACGATGGGTATGTGTAACCCCCGAACCCGAAAATTGTCAAAAATGTGTGTAAAGGGGCTCAAAATTATGAAAAATCGAAGAAAATCGGTGATAGGGAAATGACCCCACCGCGAACTGAACCCCCTGCCTTACTTGAGCTTTAAGCTACTAAGCAGCTGAAATCGAATACAGCGAAATCCTGACTATTCAGCAAGTTCATCCTACGGTACGGGCTAAGCTCTGAGTCTATATAATCTACTAACAATAGAATGTATCTATACACAATATGATTAACCTTCCGACTTCAAGGAAAACGAGACACGATACAAGAGATTTTTCAGGAATAATCTCTATGCTCATAGATGTATGGTAGTATTAGGTAACTACATAATAATTTTAATGCATATCATATGAACACATCGTACACACAGTCCATGTCTTGGAGAGTTTTCCAGAAAAAGATAGATGCAATTTGTACATCATGAAATAATATTGATACTTTTAAAATCCAAAAACCTATGGTATACAGTATACAGAAAGAGAGAGAGAGGTGGAGATGTGCAGCAAAAAAGCGTGTGTATACAAAAGTTGTCAGTGCTTATCAAACAAAGTTGTCCATCTTGTAGGCAGTGTGCAGTGTGCACTGAGCACATGCTACTTTTGTTACTAATGAATTAAATGATACTGATGGTAACGTTGGCTAGTAAAATTCTAAATGCGCGTAGTATACATTTAAAAACGCTCCTACTCAACTATGATTATCACTGTCGTTATATCATGTTTTGTGATTGACATCAATAATTAAAGTGATTACAATGGCAGAAACCAATTTCCATATGCGTGTACGAGCCCCATGCTCACTTGTCCTTCACATTTGATATTCAAAGTTCAATAGAATTTAATTTGGTCTACTGTATACTGTATGTAAATTTTGTGGTGTCTTTTTAATCTTCAAGACCCCGGAGAAAAAGTCATTTTGATATCTGTCGTTTCTGCTGATAAATTGTCTATTATAGATTATGGACAATATTTTGATTTGAGAAACAACTCGAGTAAAAATTCAAATATGGAAAGATAATTTGCTCAATACCTGTACCATGTAGATGCATTATAAAGTATAATTTATACTGTGTAGTATAGGTGTACAAAAGCATTTCAAAAAACACTAGCACAGTAAACACTACAGTACATCTCTTACTTTCTTTCCCGATCGTTGCTACACGTTTATAATAATACAAAAAATATTTATACTATCGAATTTTGAGATAACTTTGACTGAAGCAATGTATTACTGTTTGTTGTAATAACACTTCTTTGGGAAAAGAGAAAAGACAGAGAAAAAAGAAACAAAAATATGGTTATGATTCTGAAATTCAATCCTAACCATGTCCTTGAGTTTTCTCTCGTCGTCCACATACGATTCCAGTTTAGACATATGTATGATCCATGTGATTTCAAGTAAGCACAGCACAAAGACGAAAATATGTATGAGATCGGGCGCCACAACGGAGTCCGAAGTAATTATTGCTCGCTTCAAGTTGCCTCGGATTTTGTTGCAGTTATATAATAGGGCAAAAAACATCAAGACCTGTATGTGTGATGTGTGCTCCTTTGGACAATGATGACTCCATATACATATGTGTACACGCATCATTAAAATACAATTCGTAGCGTCGTGATGACTTTATGTAATATAACTGAAGGTAAGTAACTGGTCATCATCATCTTTTCTACTTATTATTATTTATTATGTATACATATAAAAACACACATAGGTAACCAAAATAAAAATGTAATAAAATATGAGACAAACCTCATTCATATTATGTATATATCTGCCTCATAGTACATACTTTGAAATAACAATGTGTAAAATCTTCTAGCATAAAACACATTATAGGCAATGTGTGTGTATTTCTTTACAAACTATATTCCTCTCTAAAGTCTATCAATATTATTTGATATTTAAGTCTTCCAAGCCAGTGATTTTGTGGTTTGTTGACATACACACATACATTGCATTGCATTTTTTTATCTTTTGAGGAGTGACCAGTATGTATGTAGTTCAACGATTGAGTTCATGTTCCGTACTCCGTATGTTCATGCCATGATGTGTAATAGAATTTGATTTCGAGGTCGATTTCCAAAATTTAATACTATATTTAATACTATATTTTGTATCAAAACAGCTAAATTCTTTTCATATTCTGTGTGTGTGTGTACATGTTCAGGATTTATCTTTTGCTCGAAAGATCAATGATGGACATTTTGTAACACAAGACACAAGACCAAAATAAATTTTATGTATAGTTAACGATGCAGCACGTACTTATGAGATATAATGATGGTAAATTGGTTTCTTTATGATATTTTTACATCCATAATAAATTGTGACATAATGGATAGCAAAATATCAATCACAACGATCAATGACGAAAATGAATTTCAAATTTATGAATACCTACAAGACAAAACTTGGAGTTTTTTTAAGCGTTAATACGATGAAAATTCAATGGAAGAAGAGTACGAAAAAAAGGTAAAAAATAATTCAAACTTTCAAGATTCTTTGAATGACTTTTAGAGATAAAGAAAGAGAATTTGAATTGGTTTCACTTGAACCTTTCTAGCCGGAGTTCAGCTTTGAATTGCTAGACTGGAAATTCTAAATTCAACAACTTGTTCTGATGTTTGATAACGACAATAATAATAATAATCACCACTATAAAACGTGTCTCTACAAACAAACACATGCCCAAGGGTCATGTATGAGAATGTTTAAAGCTGATGAAATTTCGTCCTCAAACTTGCATAATGCAGAGAAAGCTCGTAAAATTTTCGACAGCAAAGACAAGTTTATTCTTCCACGAGGACAATCAAATACACATGTTTGGTTTTACTCATCAAGTTGAAAATGAAACTTCTCGAACATTAATATCTCGACTGTCATCACGATGTTTGCCGGTACAGCAGGTTTTGTGTAAGAAATGCAGGTACGTTTAGTTTCATTTTTTTAATCCTCGAATACTTTATTGAACGGTTGCATTGAAAAGTGTAAATCATGTGTATACATACATGTATGTACATGTAGTGCAAAGTTGAATGAGAATAATATTATTACTTGTATTATTATATGATCCAAGAATTTGTTATGTAAATGGTTTAAGACGTAGTTCAAACATCAGAAAATCACTCAGAAGAGCAGTGGTCAGGTTTGCAGTCTCTTTGCAAAGTATTTCTACTATACATTATTACAGCCTATGGCCAACAAATCTCTGTCTGACCTTGTGTGAGGATATACAATATACAGCATGTAGAGCTATAATCGCACGTTTGAATCTACAAGACGAGCTACAAGAAATCAATTCTTGTGTGTAATAGATTATCTAGTTGATTTCCCCTATTACTTTAAATTTAAGAAAAAAACTCCTTATATACACGTGTTGGGTTTTTAAAACTTGCAAAGTGGGTACACAAAAAATATTGCACATTGCATACTGCATATTAAACATTATATAAGACTACATATAAAAACTATGCAAGTTTTTAAAAATCAACCCCAAATCAACACAAGACAAATTATTGTACAACAAAGCTCAAAGGACTCTACTATTTTGAATTTCTCTAAACACCATTTACCATACCAGGAAAAACTTTACTCAGTATAGAGAAAGGTTTTTCCAAAAAACATTTCTCTACCTTTGAAAGAGTTATATAACTGAGCTGAAGTAAATTGTTCAGAAATTGTAAAATGCTCAGAATTTTTGAGGAGAGGTCCCATACATGAAAAGAACTAATGTTACCTGGGATAAACATGTTTATCAATGTTTTTCGAAAAGTAACACTTTTGTAGTTGTATAATGTATACATGGTACATGGCACATGGCACAGTCATATATAGATACATACTACATACTTTATATATGTATGCAGTTACTATGAGCTAAGAAACATTGATTTCCTTTTTCCTTTACCCTACACCCTACACCTTGACTCTTGACTTCTCCTAAATAAAACACCTAATACACTTTATACCTATCGCACACATGCAAGCTTGTTTTATGTTACAAATACATTGCATTCCAATGCATTGGTCTAAATTCTGAATGCATCGCATCAATTTGATTTTTGATTTTTTATAAATCTCATGAGTCATTGGATACTCCACGACACGCAAGAACCTCTACTACTATGGCTTAAAACTTATGATGCACTTGTGTAACGTGAAACGTGGAGCATAATTGGAAAATCTACTGTAGACGTCGATTCTGATTTCCTGTGTATGGTATGCAGTACACATTATGCATTATGCATAAACACTGAGTATCAAAAATAGATTGCTTCCGCGAGTTCTGCGACACAAACATACACTCAAACATGCTTGCAAATAAAGGATCCTAAATACTTGATACTGTACTGCATACTGCATGTGCATTCTATTATGTTGTGTTCCAATGCTAATTAACTATTTAATATTCATTTAAACGCATGCAGTAGCCACGCCACATCCCAAGAAAAAAAATGTGATAATTAATTCAAAAATAAAAATACTTTGAGACCTCTAACTCTGGCGATGGATTGACATTGCATTGTAATCAGATTTATATCAAGATACAGTCAAAATTTATCAAGTGCATAGTACAATAATATACACAGTACACAGTACATTAATAAAAATAGACACAAAAAAAACCGTCTTTAAATTCATCAGAGTCGATTTCCGTGATTATTGCCTTTTACTGTACTGTAAAAATGACACTGCGATATGCAAATACTAATTCAGAAAAACTTTTTATCGCCTTTCAGCCAGTTTATTGGTAAGAAACAAAGTTTGTTGATTGTTCTAATTTTGTAACAATGTCATTTTAAATTAACAATTAACGTACTAATTGTATCTAAAACACGTAATGCATAGTTCATAATTCATCTATATATCTTAATACTATTACTTCTCATTTTTTTTTATTTGCAACTTTTCTAATCCCATGTTACTTTGATAGGTTTTTAACAGTAGCTGGACAAATGCCTTTTACTATAGTAAAACGGGTAAGAGAGTTTGAAAATTCTTACTTGTACAAATTACATACATGTAAAAATTTGAGTTCAGACGTAAATTTGATTACATTGAATGTTCCTCATATTATTATTATGTACATAGGGTACCGTAAGGGAACCTCTTTACACATTAGAATTCAAAAGGATTTCAACGCGTACAGCTATTTACGGGCTAGTTTTTGGAACTTTCTCCATATTTTTTACTCTTATTACAGTTGGATTCTTAGTATTCTTCTTTAATGGACAAGCTTTACGCAGTCCTGACCAGTTTGAGTAATGATATTAGATATTATGATATTAGTATTACACTTGCAAATTTTTATTAAATAATGTAACATACGTAGATTAACATAGATACATAGATTGTCCATAAGCGATGCTTTTCATTATTTTTATCTTGTCTAAATGAAAATTTAATATGCAAACTACTGCACGAAGGCGTCTGTAGTTCTTGTGATACTGACTTTATTGAATAACGTTTATTCACTGTGGAAGAGTGCATAATATAATTTTGACGCTGCATTTTTGTAGAATATACGATCCCATTTCACGACTTAAAATTCTGACACCCTATGAAGTGTAAGTAAATTTTAAATTGAATTTTATCCTTATAATTTATAACAAAATTAACCATTATGAACTTTAATGATTATCATTTTGACTTTCAATTGATTGATTGATTGAAAATATGTAAATCTGAATTAATATTGAAAAACTTTATCAGTGAGATTAGCAGACGGGAAATGATACCTCTGCTGGTGTTTTACGGCTGGATGCTCGTAAGTACATAGAGTATAAACAGTTTTGAAATCTTTTGTTTGTTGAAAATTATAAATTATATAACGAAGAATTAATGCGAATAACAAAAAAGGGTAGTACTGTGTACATGGATTTCTTTACCCATAGATTTTTTTCATTGTAGATTACTTTCATAGGATTTATCACTGTTTTTGTGAAAGGAAGAGTATATGCACACTATTTCAACTTTTGGAACAGGTTATATTATTCAAGATCTTTAGATATTGTACATTTCCTGTACAAGTATAACTACTTTACATTCACACATAAATTTTAAGCATGCATGATATAATTTACATACACATACAATGTGATAAATACCCCAGAATTGCACGTTACGCACCCATGTATCATCTAAGGAGTTCACTAACATAATATACAACAAACATGCGAAGAAAAGTGTGAATTTTTTTGTTACATTTTTTATAATGTGCTCTTTTTGTAGGGTTGTTCAAATCATTGATATCGATGCAACATCAGGTGTAAAACGATTTACAATAGGAGAAAATGTCATTTGTGGATGCGTTATGCTTCTGATACTTGCCACTTTTTTATATGAACTTCTTGTAACAAATCACACTATGAATAGCATGTACGCCTTTGGAAATATTTATTTACGTCTATTTCGTTTACATTTGCAACCACAAACTCCAAGTTTTAATTTTTGGTTAACAATTACTTTCATCATCATGGTAAACTACATGATAACCATTAACATACTATACAAATTAGAATTACCTATTTTTACCTACCTAAATAAGCATGCCTATTTTACGCCGTCTACATATTATATTTTGTCTATGTACATTATACATGACTTGGTAAAATTTACTTGCTCCTTTATTGATATGATTTCGATAATTGCCTTGTTTGCTTTTTTTTCCATTCATGTCCTTGTACTTGTGTGTGCCACTTGGTTACAACAGCTTTATTCATATTTAGGTAAAATCAAAAATCCTTATGCACAAATATTATTTTTTCAACTTTTTCCATTTGTCTGTAGACAATTTATAATAGTAAAATTTATAAGATGAGATGCATGTTATTCTTTGAAACAGAGGTTATGAACATCACTCTTTTTAGAAGAAAATTTAATGTACTACAGAGAGAGAGAGAGAGAGAGAAATAATGTTTCACCAGTGTGAACAATAATTATTATTGTATAACAGTCAAAGCACATAAGAATAATAATATTATTGCATATTTGATTTCATAGCATGCGTTTTACCGTAAAAATAGTTGATTTCCAACTTTATGTCGCCCTAATTCATAATACTATATACTATATATACATAATATTGTACTAAATCACTGAAGTGTGTATCATTGAAATCTTATAGGCTCGAGAGTGAGCATAATCCAGTTCCTGTTCTTTTCTCAATTGCTTCGAAATGCAAGTAGTGTGTGGAATCAAAGATTACGAAATTTGATACAGAGAGGTTGGTTTTACTAAAGAATTTTCATAATATGTGTATCTACTTGCCTGTCCCCTCAGTATAATTTCAGACTTAACCTTACAAATATTATGATTTGAAAGTATTGTACACATTGCAGGTTTACTAAATTTTGAATAATAATTATTGCTTAAAACTTAAAACTATGTGTGTGTAGACATACCTATAGTCATGTTTATGAAATTCCACTATATCAATAATCCACTTGAGAAATTATTGCTAACTGTACACATGTTTTTCTTCTTTATTTTGAAACTGAGATATTTAATCCCAAGAAACACATGCATATAATATATTTAATATTTTTACAGTTGAATTGACAATGACAAAACAATCCAATCGAAGGGTAGATTACGCTAATATTTTAAAAGACCATCTAATTCTCGTCCAACTGTTCAAGAAAACGGAATATACATTCTCAACTGTACTTATCTCTTACTACATTGTCAATGTAAGACAACATTATTCGTCATTTTACGCTAACTATCTAGAGAGTAAAAAAGGATAAAATATGGAATGACAAACATACAATATTCTTTGAATCCTTTCACAATACAAACGAACAAAGTATGTAAATCAATCAGTGTGTGTTTGTTTTATTATGTACACAGTTTATAAACATAATGCTCGAATTGTATTTGATCATTTCTACGCTATTAAAACCGTTAAAATCAACAGTCAAGACGGATGCTATGAAATGGAATGGAACTGAGTTTGTACGTTTGAACTATAGCGAGATCCTAATACAAAGTGGCGGATCAATTACAAGTCAAGAAGTGGAAGCGGAGGCAGGGAGTCAGCGGATTTTTAGCGTCTTTGTTTCCCTGATGTTATTGTGTTATCAATGCGCAGTAGTTTACTATTCTATCGTAAATTCATCCAGAGCTTATGAGCATGTAATACGTTTAGATAAACAAAAAATGTTAACTACATTGGAAATAGAAATTCATAAACACATAATAAAACAATGTATAAATTTTTTTAAATCTTTTTTGTTTCAGGCCATGAAAGGTACAAAAAAATAGATTGGTTGTCTAAAATTATTAGCAATAATTAATAATCATTCCCTTCAAGATATACAACGCCAACTACATGTGTACAATAAACCTCTTTCTTTCTTTTTTTTTGCTTAACTAGGATTTGAAGTTCTTCGACGTTATGGTTTTATGCAATGTCGAAATAAAACGGAAAGAAATTTTGTAAGATATTATACCCAATAAGATATTTTTCTATTTTCATTTTATCTTTTCTATCTGAATCCTGATTTTTTGGGAGGAATTTATACGAGAGTTTATAGGTTTTGAAATAAATACATTTAACTTTGTAGGTTCATTCCCTTGTGTTTTCTTTTGCCAAAAATAATCCTATACTGATAAGTGGAGGTAAATATTTTTACTACTAGATAATACTTACTACTAATAAGGAAATAAGATGGAGCATGTATCAGTAATAATTAATAATGTCAATTGAGACAACGATAAAATAAATAAAGGATAAAGGTAATAAAAAATAAAAAAAGGTACTGGCAATAATATCGAATGTGTTCTTCTAATATATTTTAAATGTTTCAGGTGGATACTTTTCGCTAACACGACCCCTATTTGTTGCTGTATAAAACAAACAACTATTATCCTAATTTATTACGCATGAATATATTAATTATAATATAAATTTCTTGTATCTGCTCTACCATGACTGTAAATGAGAATAATTTCAGATGGCTGCTAACATGTTCAATTTTGTGGTTTTGATGAATCAAATTCAACCAAACAATTGGGGTGATCTAGAATACATATGAATGAGGCTGCTACATAGGACTGAACTTTTATTTTTTTATCCGATCTAATAAAAACTGTCAAACTGAAAAAACTTTCTTAATGACTCCGTCTCAAACAGCTATATTCTTAGCTAACATTTTACATATATATATGTACAAAATGCGTATAACATATACATTTTTACAATGCAAGAAAAAACAACACAAACTGTGACAAAGAAACGAATTAAAAAACAACAATAACAACTATTCTTTCTTTCGTATTATATTATTTTATTACTGATTATTTCACTTAGTTGATTAATCGAGCATATTTAAAAAAAAAAAAAAAAAGAATTATGTCATTTTATTTAATTATATGTATCACTAAATCAGTTTCGACAAACTTTTACTGTGGTGTTTGTATTGAGAACAAAAAAAAGTACATAAGGGAGGTAAAATTATTAAAAAACAGTTTACGGTACAGAATTACAAAAAACTATTTTTATACAATTTTATAGAGAAAGTAAATGACATTAATACTTATTTGAATATTAGATCCTATGCAAGTACTAAGAAAAACTAAGTTTTACGAGGATATAATATTAAGATACTATTAGTTATGTTTCGTGTATGACACGTATGTTTGAGTTAAAATGATTTCAAGTCTTCTTTGTGAAATACAGTAATAAATAACCAAAAGATAAAAAAAAAATACTTGCTTTCACTACCACATATCAGAGTTTTTAGATTTCAAAGTATTCAATAATTATTAATGAAAACATTTTAGAAAAATATAATGAAATAATACTAAAAATAATAAAAATTATACCATTTTAAATTCATATTTAAGGTCTCATTAAAAAGGTTTCAATCATTCATTATGCATTCATTGAAAATTTAACAATAAATGCAAATGAAACATAGTAATATTCAATCTTTTGTTTCTTTTTTGTATTAGGAAAATTGTAATAGTGGCAGTCAAATTTGTTTTTTTTTTTGTAGTTTTTTACTTAAAAACTGTTGATGGCCTCATCAATATCGGATGTCATAGCTTTCAATTTTTGCCATTGGCCAGGTGTAAGAGCAATTCCTACATAGAGAGAATACCAAAAGACCATTATATTATGAGTATTTTAGTTTTAATACTGTCAATTTGTGTTTTGAATAAAGAATAAAGTATTACTCTTAAATAAACAAACAAAAAGCACCAGAGTTAAAAAAAGCAAATTCCATCCCTTTCTAATATTAAGTAAAGCCGAAAGTTAAATCTTCTCTAAATTATCTTAAACCCAGAAAAAGCAGGTTTTGCATAATATTATTTACATGGAATGGATCGTGTTAGTAGAGGATATAATATACAATATACTATGTACTATTATGTTTAACTTGTTATATCTACACTATAATATACCCATTTTGTATATTATAAATTTACATGCTATATCGATGCATTGTATAATACGTACGAGCCCATAAACTACATATATATATATATGTATTATGCACTTGAGCATCAATCGTAAGGACATGCAAATATTTCAATTAATGAGCATTTTAAGGCCAAGTATATAAATACAAGTACATACCTTTTTTTCCAGGTTTTTCTTCACCATTATTATCCAAATATGTTTCTCGAATGTCAATATAGACTTTGGATTTGAATTCTCTGACAGTGACATTTCGATTTCTGTCCAAAGCAAATTTAACTTCTTCCCCACCAGCTGCTGATTTAGTCTTCTTGGCAGTTGTTGATGATGATGACGAGGATCCACGAGATTTTTCCTCCTTTTCAACCTTTGCTTTCTTTACAGGAGTACGCTGTAAAAACCAAAAATATTATTATGTCCTTATTTAACATGTTTATATTATTGAATATTATGATGTACAAGTCATAGAATATAAATAATGTAATAATTAATTGTTTGTAAAATTACATCTTCAGGTCCAGAATCAGAATCAGAGCTGCCTGAGCTGACAGCGGCTTTCTTGTTTTTCGGCATTTTACAATTTTTTCTGTATTTAGAATTTAGAACACAAATATTATAATGTTGTTCAATAACAAAACCTCATCAAATTAACTAGCTTTTGTCATGTTATATAATGATGTTACAACTTAATTATAAATTACAAATCGTAAAACTTTGTTTGGAATGAAAGATGAGAGAGGCCTCAATCATGTCCTTTGTTTGAACATGTATATACATGTATTTATAAACAAGCTACATAATTTTGTTGATAAAAGCAAAAACGGAAAAAAGCTTACCGGTATAATTCAATAATATCTGAACTGACAGGAAGAGATCTTGTTGTATCCAATTGACGGATAGGCACTGATTGTAATTTCAACTGTCCACTAACTGATGTCTTTAACTCGTAACCTTTAACTTGACCTTTAACTGACCTGGCCGAACTAGCCGACGAATAAATTGGAAAAACTCGAAATATCGCGCATTTATTCATTGTCGATGATTTTAATATGTATGTATTTTCTAGAAAATGAAATAAATGAGTTTTTAATTTTTTTTAAATGCAGTTAAAAATTGTTTTTGAATAGAAAAATGTGCAGTCTTTCAGAAATTGCAAATGTCAATTAATTTGATGCTTTACATTTCAAGGAACGAATTAAAAAGTTAAGTCTTTATATCATGCATACATATTGGTATTAATATATACACAGTATACCAAGCATACAGAGAGGTATATATACAGTAGTCTCTGGTTCGTAAAATATAAAATCATTTTCAAGTTGGAGTTGGACACTACAAACTATAATTATTTCTTAATTTCAGTGTAAAGTTTAATCCAAATCTGGGTTTTAAATAATTTAGGTGGCCGTGGGTCACATTCTCGTACAGCGGACTTCATAATTTAGATCTAAAGGGATTGTGCAATTACCTAATTCTCTTCTTATTTTTTTTACATAAACCAGAAACCATCAAAAATTTTGAAACATTCTTTTGGAAAAAGGAAAGAGTTTTAAAGACATCAATTAATTGACAAGAAAACATGGCTCGTGAGTCCTTTTATTCCCTTTAATCATAGTTAAATCATAATATATTCAGTATTACACAAAATCAAAATTTTGTCATTATATGTACAGTGTACAGTAAAATAGTTAAAAGTTCATTACTCGGTCCTTTTGATTGTTAAAAAATATCTGGCGTAAATATGTATTATTTAGTATGTAATTTACTCCATAACTGTACTACATTTGCAAAGTTCATTTACATTCCCTTGTTCTACATAATATAAGCATACACATCAAGATTTATTTTTACTTTATAATGAATTACTACTTATTATCAATTTATCAATAGGTGGAAATCAACGTGAACTTGCAAGAGCTAAAAATCAGAAAAAACAACAGGAACAGTCAAAGAAAAAGGGAGCTGATGATAAAGGTTCTAATTCTGGGTTAACCCTGGAACAACGGAAACAGAGGTAAAATCAATATATATTCTAATAACTGTACATAAAAAATATATTTTTAGAATAAGTATTATCGTAACATAAACATATACGCAGGTAGACTTATTCAAGCATAATATTATATACTAATTTTCTCCTTGATTTCTATGAATGTACAGAGATGCTGATCGTATGCGAGAGAAACAAGAAAAGAAATTGACTCCAGCTGAAGGAGAAGGACAAAGCAAATAACGTATTTTTTTTCTAGTATTCATATCAAAATTTTCAACATAGTCATTTCGTTTATCAAAATTAATAGTATTGAAATCGACTACTACTACCAACTAAATTACTTTTTCCTTTTTGTTACAGTCTCAGTACCTAATAATTTGTTATAATATATATAGCACAGAATTAGACTATGCGTGAACATACGTATGATGTATTTGTACACAAGTATTAAACATTAAAGTGTGTATAAACAGTAAATCTTTTCTTAACTTATTTTACAATATTTTACCATGAAAAATTTCTATAAAACTGCAAAAATATTCTACTCCGGCAATTATTATTATTGATTAATTATAACTATATAATTTCAATGTCATGCAGTAAATTTTAGTACTATGATTTGATTGATATGGTACTTGCCAATATATATTAAAGAAGGCTTGAGTTTCATTTTTTTTTATATCGGAATAACGATAATAATTACTATTACAACTGTTATTACTATTATTAGGTACTAACTAATTGTACTAATTACTGAATGAATGAATGAATTCAAGTTCTTAACTTGTCACTAAATTTAGGGTATTTAATAAAATACTATTACCTGTACTACTGACTACTAAAAAAAATACTAATCATAACTAAATATTCTGAGTGTATAATACATTATGCACTTATGTATAAATAGTATAATAACACTAAAATATTAATATTAAGCTACAATAATAAAATAACTAGTATTTTGTTTGTAATAATTACTATTATTGCACATGGAACTCGAAAACTCGTCAAAATAAAGCGTAAATGTAGTAAACGTAATTCATAATAACTAATAACGTAATATTATTATGTATGCGTACAATTTTGTATGTTTTTTCTGTTTGTGTCTATATATTAAATATGTATTATGACGACTATATTTATCATTACTTTTCAAAACTTGAAGGAGAAATGATATACCTATACTAATTTTGGAACATAATACATATTTTTGAGTAATCTATAATAACTAATAACTTTATCAAAAGTATTTGCTTTGGAGTAGTATAACATACTTTTTGCAATATATGTATCATATTATTAGCTATTAAAAATAATAATATGTTCTACACTAATATTATATTAACATAAAATACGAAATTTTTATACAGCTTGAATCTATAATATTATCACTATATATAGATTCATCATTGATCAGTATAATATATTATTAATGTGCTTATACACAACATAAATACTATGCAATGAAATGTATATATAAATATATATTCTGTTATTGTCAGAAGAATTGTTGAAAAATAGCAATGATAATGTAATTTTTCATGAATGAATTCGTATTTTATCATTTCAAGAGGTATAATGGTAAAAATAAATAACATCTGATCTGACTTCAGAATTGGTACTTTATAATTATGAGTTATGAGTATGTTTTTTTTGCAAACTGTAGTACTTTTTCTAATAGTTCATAATACCATAAACAAAAGTGTTGAGAATATTACTCTTTGCATATATATATATATAAATAGTTGTTTTATTCTTAATGTTGTTCATACATTCTTCTGGATTCTGGATTACATTGTAAATTGTAATATTAAGAAAACATTAAGCATCATATGCCATATCCGAAAAAATATTTCCTCTCAAAAAAATAAATACTGCAAAAATAATACACAATACTTCACCATGTTCCATATAATATCTATATTATACCTCATGAACATAAACCATAAGACATAGCTATTTATACATATAATATATATATTATGTATATATCTATTTGATTATTAGTCAATACAAAAGTTGCTAGCTTACAATTAAAAAATTCAATGAGTCGTTGTCATTTTGATTCGTTTTGCAGACGAAGGAAAATAATCTGTCAAAAGGATATTTGCGAGATTGCGAATTCTACAGTCTTTATCTTCTACTAAAATACGTAGTGTATTTTCAAACGATTCTGAAAGAATTTTATGCCTTGTACATGGTAACAGTAGAAGTGACATTAAAATGGTTAGAGCCGAAGTAATCAAACTTGTATTTGTACTTGTACTTAATGAAGCTTCAGATAAACGATTTAGAATCAGTGAAATTCCATCTCCATCGATAATTTGTTGACCTAATTAAATATCAATAGAATAGAATATTATATAAATATTTTGATGATGAATCATTCATGATATACGTCTTAGGATGTACTTGTGATGATTTTAAAGACAAATTTACAAGTATAATACATTCATTCTTTGAATTCTAGATTGTAAATTTTATAAAGCATGTTTACAGTTTACGCATAATGCTATTATGTGTACATAAAAGTAAATGTATATTCAAGCTCCTTACTTAAAACATTATCATCACAACAGTTGCAGAGTCCTCCCGTTGCAAATTCTATTAGTTTCTTATCCTTCCCGAAATTTAATTGATACAGGAATAGATCAATAACTTTTAATTCTTGAAAGAAACGGTAATTATATGGATCATATCCAAAATTCGCCAAATTAGCTAACACTTGGGATTTTGCATCTTTGGAATTGGTGCAATTAAATTCCTAAAACAAATTAAATCCAAAAATACAGAATGTTTAATTAAATATACATTGTACATTATACAGGATGTTATTACAGAGTATATAATATAGGTTTCTTGAAAGTCCTCAGGCATATTTTTACCGGTGTATTATATTATTGAAGTACTTATACCTGTGTAAATAACTTTACACAGGAAAACATAATACCTGGATTAGTTGAGTTAGGTATCGACGTCTCTCGATTTTATGTTCTGAACTTCCTTTTAAAACTTTATGTTTAGATGGTTTTTTGGATTTTCTATTGTCTGTAGTAGAGGCCATGCTCACATTATGTAAATACAATTAATAATTATTAATACTTTACGTTTCTTATCACGTGTTTCTGTAACTGTCAAATGTTAGAAACGTTCTGTTCACTGAAGACGAAGACGTACACAATTAGAAAACTTAGAAATTTTACAAGTAAAATTCTGCTTTCTGCTGGACAGGATTTTTTCATTCCCGGGGTGTCAAGTATGTAGTATGTACATAAGTTTGTATGGAGAATAGGTACAAGTATGCATATTATGTGGATGTTTTTTCCATAATATGAAACGTTTTTTCTTTTTTCTTGTTGAGGAAATAAAAAATGACATTCTTCTTATAGTAGAGAGATAGAATTGTGTAATTTATGCAGTATAAACCATTTTATTAACAATAATTAATAATTAAACAAGAGCATGAAATGCTTGATGTTTAATTGAAATTATATGAAAGACTGAAAGAATAATAATAAAGGTGGCGGATCTATCCATGAGATGGATATCCTTAATTATTATTCGACTCAGTCTTGAAATATAATAACCATAATCGATTAAAAAATCAAATATTTTATCAAACATTATACATTATAGTAGAGATTATTTCGGTATTTAAGATTATACTCTACTGTAAAGGTTTGAGATTCAGCTTTGTAAATTCTAAACAATATATGAATCGTATACTTTTTGGCATTTTTTACAACATAATGTACATCATTATTACACAGAACAAAACATGAAAAAAGCTTGGATTTCCAAATAGTATAGTTAATAGCGCTTATTTCCATAATTAGCAGTGTACACTGTATAGCAAGTACACACAGATACTGAGTACTGATTTTACTGATATAGAACAAGAGAGAGAGTATTTTTTTTAAATATAAATTGTGAAATGTGAAATACATATGTTTTATTTGATATGCATATACAGCTTCATGTATTTTATTGGTCAGCGCATACAAAATTATATATAGAGATTCTCTTATTCAGGTCTCAATTTCATTGAGTGCATTCACATTGTATTTGTACATCACAAAGTATAACACATCATAATATTAAATTATGCGTGAATATAACTTTATATTGAAAGTGGTGAACTTGGATAATACGGGTTGAGAGGTTTTCTAAAATGACGATAAATGGCTAATGATATTTTGACAAAATTGCACACAATGGTAAGAAAGAGAAGACCAGTGACAAAATGCTTGATGAGGATAACATCATTGGTTTGAGTCAACTTGCTAACTCTCGCTTGAATTCCAGATAGACCCCAACCAAAGGCTATAGAAAAAGAAAAACATCAACAAAAAATGATGAAAAATAGAATACAAATACCAAAGTTAAGCAGAGTCTACTCAGACCATAATATTATATGTTTAATCCGAGTTCTGTTGTAAATTCTTGATACTGTATACAAATTGTAACCAGCATGTTTCATTAACTGTTGAATGATATAATATTATTCGTATACTCATGAAAATAACTTACTAAATAAAGGGATGAACATATAGCGGAAATAGTCATCCCACAAGAATAAACTAAATGATGTCCAGGCTATAATTAAACAAGTAAGGACTGATAGACATGATAATGAACTTAATCGATCCGACATCCCACCATCATAAATAGCAGCAAGGGTTGTATTTAATAAGCATGCTAAAGTGGTCCAAGCAGTATGTATAGCTAATCCATTTTGTATCAATAATCTATAAATCCATAAATCCAATTTTGCATTGGTACTCAGGTACTCGGTCGCTCTGTACAAACTAAGTATACATAAGAAAATAATGAAAAAAAAATCATGTTTATTTTTTGTTTTACGTTTCCTGAATCAAAGGGTAAAAGGGTGTAATATATATATTATATTATAGACTTTTTGAATGAGAAAACGGAAAAAAAGGAGAGACACATTCAAAACATGTCCCATTGATCATATTGTACTGTAAATAATATAACATAGTGAATAGAGAATAGAGAGAAACAAAATAAGTAATTATTGGAATTACTTTTTCGAGAACAAAACTAAGGTTATCCAGTTTGAAATAGCTATGAGTATCAAAATTATTGCAGATCCTGTCATTTGTTCGTGATTCCAAACAAATAGCCAAGTGATAGAAAATATCATATTGATGATCATTGCCAATGCCACAGACTTTGAAAAGATTTGTGGATTGCAATACATTTTTCCCAATCCATTTCTGTTTGTGCGGAATAGGTTAATTAGTACTGGAAACGAAAAACAGACATCTCAATTATCCCCCTTGTTTTATCCCGTGTTTGAATGAAACTGACATGCAAAATCAATGAGTATAATATATTTAGTTTCTGAACGGAAAACTTAAAAATGAGCATGAATTAAACTTACAATAAAGTACCGCTGCGATTAGCCAAATGTAAATTAAAGACCAAATAGCAAAAGTCCACGCAATTGGCGTGATCAAACTTGGATGACGTTTACTAACATCCCCAGTTCTATGTTTAAAAATTCCTAAAAAACCGAACAAAAAAAAAGTTTAGCATCACATATTAGACACTTGTGCACATGCAGATAAATAATGAATACATACTGAAATAAGACTAGAAACTAATCACTGATAAGTAGTTTACCTGTTCCAGTAGCAGCTGACAAACTGCTTAGACCTACATTGACACCAAATACTATTGTCGTTATAATTATCAACGACGCTAAGATTTTATCACCCATGGTAGGTAGAGGTTTTAAAAACTTTGATTTGATGACAGTCTAAATCTACACTATACTACACACTACACACTAACCAAATAATTGAAGTATGAATATACACCACAATCCGTGCCGAAAACTACAAGTTTATGCCAGTGTGTGTACTTACTATGTGTTGAGATTTGAGATATTGTGTACAAACTACAAACAAGTGTCTATTTTATTTTATAATGTATACTCTATCATGTGCTTTCAACTATATGCAATATTATGTAACAGTTCCCACAAAAGTCTATGTATGTTAAATTTATCATGATTTAAATGTAGTGTACGAAAATTCTATAGACACAAAAATTCAGGATGATGGCGTTCCTATGAATCCACAAAAAACTAAAGTTTCCAATGAATACTTAATCCTGAATTCAATGTGAGCAGTAACATACAGCAGTGTGCTTTATGTAGGATCTATATGTACTTTGTACATGCAACATATGCTACACACAGCAAAAATCTCATTCCCTGATCTGTTCTTCATCTTTCAAAGCATGTACTACACATGATAGATACATAAAATAGATTGCAAGTAAAAAAAAAGTTCAAACATGTCATGAATATAAATGTCTACTAAAAAACACTAAAGTTATTCAAAATTGGTATGTATTCTCCAATCATGTGGCTTTTGGCTTCAGAGTCATGATATAGCGTATAGTTATTTGAAGGATATTTAAAGATCGTGAATGCAAAAGTCTTATACATTATAACTTTAGCAGTTTTTGCTGCCCAGCTTATGAAGTAAATATAGCCTTGTCGTAGTACTAAGCAAGTTGAAGGAAAGACGAAATTAAGTTTTTGAATCTTTTATTCAGCTCATCACACTAATTTTATTTATTACCATTTTACAAAGGGTCTTGCCCAGAAAAAATCATTTTTGAGACAGAGTATATATAGTGAATGATTACGGATGAGTGTTAATTCAATCATATACATAAATCTAATTATCTATATAGTCGGCACTGAAAATTTGTATTCGCTTTGCTTGTTGTACAAGTATTGTATATATATATAGTATTGTGTATATGTATGTATTATAGAAATATTTAATGTACGAGAAATGAAAAAAGTCAAGAGTCATCCTGTAAAATACATTTTTGGATCATCTATTAATAATAGTTTGCCTTTTAAGCCCAGAACTATACCTTTGACCTTTCTTAAAAACTAAAATTGCTTTTTTGTATTTATGCGATTTACTAACAAAATCGGTGATATTATACTCACTACTGATTACCATAAACTATAAACTACCATTATACTGTAAAAAATTATATGTATATATAGTATATATATACATTTGTAAAATTATTAGAAAAAGTAAATAAATGAAAATGTTTATGCTGCATTAAAATCACTGTTGTTCTATAACATCCATAGATAATAGCTTATTTTACTATCATTGTAGAAAAGGACGTTTTGGCTGGAAAAGCTTTGCAAGATTAGTTTTAGATAAAAATTATAAAAACTGTAAAAAAATGCGTCTACGGTATTATAATATTGTATTATTTCTAGTGGGCAACAGAATATCTCATTATGTGTGCAAAAGAGACAAAAAAAGTTTTAGAATTTGTAATGTAAGTCCAAATAAAATGACGATAATAATAATATTATGTACTCTACTGTATACTAGCACTACCTACCACATGTGTATTTTTTAAAAGTTTGTTGAGCTTCTTCAGCTGAAAGACGATGAATTGTACACAAACTTATTAGGTGGTGATATTCTTGTACCAATTACGAATTTAATGAGCTACAAGACGATGACAATGTTAGTGAACTAAAAGCTGATGAAGATGCACCAGAACCAAAAGAAGACGCGGAACTCATTCTAGGACGTCGAGGCCTGGATGGAGTTTCGGATCCAGTAGCAGCACTTTGAGTGCACAATGGAGCGCCTGGACACTCTAACATCTTAGGAAAACAGGTCTTCCTGACATGAACACGCCATCCGTCAGCTAATACTTTTCCATCCTGACAGGTTTTTGACAATTTCAATGGGCATTCATATTCAATAGTACCTGCTACAAAAAGAAGGAGAAAAAGTAAACGACATAATCAGCAGATTGAACTAAAATATTGTAGTAGTTGTGAAAAAGATCATTAGTTAATATTTTTACAAAAAAAAATACAATTATGGACATTCGATACTTACAATCGGATATTCTAGGTTGAATAATCAAAGAAACGTAACCTTCACAGGAAGTGCTTGGACATGGTAGTTCGTAGACAAGAGATTTTAGCATTCTAAAACAGGGAACAAAAGATTCAACATGTAAACCTAAATAAAAAAGTTCCAATTCTTTATGTCATTCAACATTAAAATACGTATGTGCCTTTTCAATCACAGGTTTCATATGTCATTGTAACCAAACGTGGACAAACAAGCATGATAAATGGTAAATTAAAAAATTGTTTACTGGAGTTGGAATTCAACACAATATCATCATAATATTCAATTTGTATATACACTCAATATACTTACCCATTTCTTTCTTTTTGTAAGAGCACCGTAATAAGTTCCATACATTTCGATTTGTTAGCTTGACTGCGGGCCATGTGTCTTATAAGCTCATTACACAGTTTGGAATTTTGTTCGTCTGATGTTGATTCTTTTTCTAACATTTGGACCAATTCTGTGAGGAGCAAATTTGTGTTTTCCACTTCCATTTTTAAAATGGAACCAATTTTTCGGCAATAATTAAAATCAATCAAATTAATACAGATTTTGTTACTAGTGATTTTTTTCTTCTTAAAATAGCCACAAAAATGAAACAGAAAAATGTAGGAGAAATTCACAAACTGTTAAATTAAAATATTTTTTATTGATAGTTACTCCACCACACATAACCGAAATCTACTCACATGCGAAATAGTACAGTACAAAATGAAGTACGAGCATGGAAAGATTTCAGTTATGTACATAGTGACGTGTCCTTATTATTAAAATGAACTAAAATAATGCTACTGTACTGTACGTATATTGCCAATTGTTTAACTGTATATTATGTATTTCCATTAATATTTTTGCCTTTTGTTACTTATTATATAAGGAAACATGAGAAATGCCCTTGATCTGGCATACTAAAATTGTGTAATGCAAAATGCAAACAATTTTAATGCAAATAATCTATGGAACCGTGTAGTGCGTTTTTTCTTTATCAAACGTTACTTCTTATAGCTAGTAGCACAAGCAATTGAATGAATCTTGACAAAAAATATGCATATTTACGAAAAATTTACATGAAAAACTCAAGAGTATTGTACACTGCACTCATCTACGCAGGCTTTTATTTTTCACCATCAAATGCAGATGGATAAAATATTGAGTGTCGGTACAATTTTTTCTCTCTCTAGTTCTCTATCTTTTTTTATTACTACATGCTACATTTTAGATTTTAGATTTTAGACTACATGTAGTCTATGTATGGTGTGTATATTATTATATATTATATATATACGTTTTTCTTTCGCATTTTGCACACAGCATATTTTGAACTGAAGTTGGTTACACTGGAAATTATGTAATTTCAAAACTTTTGCAGCTGAAACAGCTGGTTTTTTCTATAAACAAAATGCAATATTATTATTAAGCCATGTTACATTACATTTCGAGGATATAGAGTATAGAGCTTCTTTTCTTCCCTATTCCCTATTCCCTATTCCCTATACACACTGTATAATGTATACCCCAAAACATGACAAAACATATGACATGACACATGACATGAGAAGAAAACAAAAAAAAATTGGGTATTTTATATTTTATACACATGTCATGTTGGGGTTTCAGGCCGATATATTTTTTGTAAACGTCGAGCTTTGAACTTTACGTAAACTACATACGCAGTTGAATTTTGAATCAAAATAGACTTTGAAAGAGATTAAAAAACCTCAACACTTAATTTAATTGATCCGTTTTATTATTGAAAAATGTGCGAGAGTTTTAATCAGCAAGCTGCTATTTGCCAGTTTCCACATTGTGGGTGCTGTAACTGTACAAAAGGAGTTTACAGTGCGGAAACTTACGTAGGGAATTGGTATGAAGACACAGTACGAAATACGGTAATCACTCGTAAACTTACACATGTCACATGTAATTTCATTCTTGTAGCTTCTTCTCTGGACTTTTAAATGTATTTATCATTTATAATGTATTACTGTATTACATATGAAATAATCCGAATGCTCGATTCATACATGATTTAGTTAAAACGAGAAGATTTTTTAAGAAAACGAGAATGTGAAGATTTGGTGATTCAACGGTCTCAAATTATGGTGGATACATTACTCAAACCAGTATGTATATCGTATAATATCTATAAGTACAATATATACAGTTATAGAACCTGGGGTAAAACATCTAATTATTACATGCACTGTGTACAGGTATACTTTATTTTATGTAACACTTTCAAGCAAACGGTATTTAACTTGATAATAAAGGTTATGCTGACTGTGAGAACAAATCACTGTGTTCATTATGGTGACAGCATTCAAATTGTTGCTCCTGGACCTGATTGTTGCACAACTGCTGAACAATCACCAGTGAAGAACCTATGTCAACTTGCTCATTTGGCACTGAGTGCCTCTGTATCAATAAATGAAATTGATTTTAAACCTTTTCTGGATACAGACAGTATGATTACAGTATCACCTCATCTATATCCCGTAGTTCGCAATTCTTTTGTTATTGAACAGTTAAGAATTTTACAGAAAACATTTTCACTTTTATCTTTTATCACAAATCACAAGCATAAAAAAGTTTTCTTGCCTTATAATGGAGTATAATATCCTACGCTCAGTCATTTTTACATATATATACAGAATACCATAATATTTTAGATGGTTAATGATTACTGATTGATGTTAATTTGTGATTTAAACAGTCCGGAATGTCCAGAACAAAAGTGTCCACTAAACTATGGTGACGTTTTCAGAATCCGAGCTATGCCTACACAACAATGGCCGGTACAATAAAAACACAACAAAGATATCCACAGTTCACAGCTCACCTATGCTGTGGTGTGAATTATGTAATTGAAAAAATAGAATGACATTATATGAATTTCATTATAAATGTCAACTCTTTGATTTGTGTACCATGAATAGTTGTATTTACATTGTGCTCCAGCAATAAAATTTCATTCAGCTGCCATACATTCCGGAAAACCACTAGTAAGATTTTCCGATACAAAAAATCCAAACACATTGTTTTGCGTTCAGCCTTTGGATGAAAAAACCAAAATAAGAGTGCCCCTTGGGATCCCGGTTCCAATGAAAGAACGAGTTTTAATTCAACATGCTATAAGTGGTTTAAATCTATCTACTGAACCGGCCTATTATGCCATGACTTATTTTGGATGCGAATATGAAGTTTCAGTTGAAACCAAACGTGACAAATTTCGTAGAATCAGCTTTGAAAATCATTGGGTATTCGATACTGAACGGGGATGGCCAAAAATGACACAGGATGATAAAGAATTTTTAGACAAGGCCAAATTTGCAGCTTCAATAAATTCAGACAATATTAACAAATCTGCGGCAGATGAGGCAAAAAAAGAGGAAGAAGAGAGTGGTGGTGCTTATGAGCAGTTGACACCAGAAGAATATTACTGGCAACAGAGGCAACAAGAACAACAAGCAGCAGATTTTAATAATATGATACAAAGGACAATCGCAGAACAATGTTCTCCACGAAATAAGATGCCACAAAATCCGTATCCGGATCCTCCTGCTTTAGCATCAAATATTTACCTATCCGATGTACCGATTCCACAAAGAGAACCAGTACAAATGAAATTGGAGGAAGCAAATACTGGAATAGAAAATCTGCAAGCACAATTACAGGACGAATACATGAAGAAGAAATATTTGGACACTGCTATTCCAGGATATGTGATGGCGCATGATCCAAGAACTTCACCTCAACCTCATGCTCATCAATATACTTTAAATGAAAATCAATCATTTTATCCAAATCGAAGATTTAACTGTCATGACACGACTTGTTGTCATCCTCGATCTGCTGCTGTGCAAAATTATACTATTCCTTGTACAAAGACAGAAAAAAATAGCTGCTATGAGCCTTGTTTGAGATAACGTTATAAGTTCAGTACAGTACAGTTCAATCTAAACTACTGCATAAATGAAAAGATAAAATATAAAAAAGTGAAATATGATTGACAATAATAATACAAATGTGGATAGTTATCACAATGGTGAAAACATAATACTATGAAGAAACAATAAAAGAATACATCTTTCATACAAAATGTGAATGTGAAGTATTCTATATTTTTACTTTCTTCTTTTTTATATATACTATTTTCTATTACAATTCTTTATTCGTCTTCTAAGGTAATACAACATAAATTGATTATTGATTGCATTCAAGTATAATTATTTTTCCTAACAATCTATAGATTATGCGTTTGCAAAATGTCTTCTTTAAAATACCCGTTTAGGAAAAACTGCATACAAGTCATATAATATAAAAAAACTTAATTACTGTACGAACTGTGAATAAAAAATTAAAATGCTTCAACTTATATATATATATTGTAATACTGGAAAAAATAGTAGGTATTTGAAAATTATCCTGAAACTATGGGAGTATTGATATCATGGTTCAAAATTCAAATGTTTTCTATTTTCATAATACTTCCTGATACACTATAATAATATATTATTATAAATTATAATAATATAAATTCTTGTTTCATAGAAATCAAAATGAGTATTTTGTTTTTTACATCTTTTCATAGGTTTCGACTTGTGAGCAGACAGTACATGTGTGACTATAGGTATCATCATCCTCATTATAGGATTCTGCACCCCAAGAATGTTCATGGGCAGATAAATCTCGAGTGTATAAACTACTCCTCGCACTCATTCGAAGAGTTTTCATTTTTTTCCCAAACTTTTTTGCTTTTGATTTTATTCGATTTTCCTCTCGAAGTTCTTGTTGTTCTTCAATTTTGTCCAAACTTTCCCATACTTCTAAAGCTCTCTTTTCCACCTAAATGTTTTTAAATAAATAGTTTTTGTTATTCAACATACAAAAGCTTCTTTAAATGTTTTTCTTTTCAGAGTAAAAAAATACTTTATACATATCTGTAGATATACGATATACTTAATACAAAGCTATAATATTATATCTTGTTATTTATGTACCTGTAATCGTAGATATAACTTCATATCCCCCCATCGAGGATTATGAGGATTCGGTCTAATAATTTACACAAAATAAAATGGTTGCTTATAACTTATAAATTATAATGTTTTATATTTTATAAAACTTTTATAATAAAAAATAAAGTGCGAAGCATGCAGTTATAATTGCTTATTGTGTAATGTGAAATAAGAAATGCATTATTTATTTACCTTAGTAAAAATTTGAGAATCGGTTCTCTCTTATCTAAATCTACATCCTTTAGCAGGTACTCAGTTTTTGCATCCGTTCTAGTAATAAAGCAGTGTTTTTCATCCGAGTCCCTAAAATGAATAAAGACAAAACATTTTTGTCAAAAAATAAAATGGAGATGAATCATTGGTGATAAAAATAATCAATCATCCATCATCCTGTTATTATGTAGATTACAAATACATCAAATATCTTTTATACAGAATACAACGATTATATAAAATTCTAGAATTATGGAAAATGTTATACATACAACAATTATTTTTTTACCTGCATGCATCACAAACAGGAAGGTCATATGAATTAAGTAGAAATGATGCAGAAAATGTCTTGTCACACTCATCACACGTCGGAACGTCGGAAATGATTGGACCCGGTTCTCTAACTAGATTGATTTCTTCTTCTTGTGGACTGACAAGATCTTTTTCTTCGAGTAAAAAACCACCACCGGTGTCTATTAGTTTTGTACCTTGGACACGCACAACAGTTCCCTTACTAACTACATTTTGTAAATCTCTATCTAATTGTGTTTCTCTAGCAGGTTTTGGTTTTTTCTTCTCTGGTTCACATGCTATTGCTATTGCTGCGGCTTTGGCTTCCTCATCTTCTAAATTTGTAATGATTTTATATGCAGCTAAAACTTCTTGGACATGTACAGATTTCTCTAATAATCTCTTTTTGGCAGCTTGTCTATTCCTTTCTATACGTTCACGGATTTCATCGGATAAGGGAGCCGATGACGAAGGAGATTCCTCATTATTACTATCCATTATTTTCTGCTGCGATCAATAAATTAAATAAATGAATCGTTAGTTTAAATGTTACATTTCATTCTTCACTCTGTTGCGAGATAAATATATGAGCAAAAAGCAAAACAATGAAATAAATACAAAAGTAAAACGTACAGAGCAGATACGAGATACGAATGACAGAAAGTATGAGAAACTATTATGATTAAATGCAATGACAGTTAAAACTTACTTATTATTGTTTGTAGTCTATCAAAAAAGCTCAAAGACACAACTGATTACATTTAGCATTTAGCTATAATAGGTAATTTAACTTTTAATCACAGATTTAAAAAAATCGGAATTTTAGGCAACAATTTTGAACTGCATAGAGTTTTACCACGCACGGTCATGGAGAAAACGGAAAATGAATCAATGCGCAAATAAGAGAAGAAATGCAGACAGCAAAGTTGAGACAATTTTCATGTGGTTTTATATAAGCTTGTGATTTTTAACTTTAGAATCCCTCTAAATCCAGTGATTTACATTATGTAAACATACGAACCATTAGACTGTTTTATACACAAGGAAAAAATACACTATATGCTGTACCTTTTTTTAAGTATAAATATCAACTATCAACTATAACATTGTTGTAAAGTTCAATAATGCTTGTGTGTGTTTTGTGTACATTGCAACACCTCAAACTATACAATGATCAAAGTGTATAAATATCGATATATGTATTCGATAGACTATTCTACCTAAATTTGAATATCTGATATCAGGACTTTGCAGCATAAAATGTATATATACACATCCGTAGATTTTCTCTTCTACAACCACGAAGGTTACAGCACAGCTTACACTAGACGCAAGTCAACATTTATACATCTTGCTAATGCCAAAGAAATTGTTTGTTAGATAACACTTAGTTTATATAGAGTTAAACTATCAGTCTAAGTTAAGCTAATCATACTATTATGACAAAAAGGTAAATTATGTGAACATTGAGCATAAACTTTGTAGACTTTTGTTATGAGCATGGACGTATTGGTGTTTGTAAGGCATTTTTTCTACCTTATATTTTACTGGTTACATAAAAACAATCCTAGTAAGTTATTTATAAACGTAAGTTAGATAAAACACTACAGTATTTACTTATATACTCCCTGTTTGCGTACACGCGAATGTGTTGGTTGTTTAAGTTTGAGAAAATTGACTATATTCAAAATATTTTGTAGTGAATGTTTGAGTGAAAGCGTGACAAAAAAAGTTCCGTTTATATCCAAACTTTTTGCACAGTACAAAAAAGGTTTCAGTGTTTTAGTGACTCGTTTTCAATTAATATACATTGGTTTATTCACGTATTTATCAGCAATCATACTCAATAATACACAATATTTAGTACTTTTCACTTTTCGTTAAACTTATTAAATATTAGGAATAAACAATGGCAGCTGGAAATCTTCCGAATATGTACCAGTTGTTGGATAGACTAGCAACGATTGTAGAAAGACAAAGCCAAGAAAGTGAAATAGTACAGCAGTTAGCTATTCAATTAGGTGGACGCGTTTTAGCCACTCAAGGTGGTATGAATGCAAATATTGAACAATTTGGTACAGTAAGGGAGGATTTTGCCAGAATTAATGCTTCTGCAAACAACAGACGAACACAAGCTAATGAAACATTGGAAAGAGCAAGAGAACTTGTTGATGAAGTGTAAGGAAATTTAATGCTATTCATAAAATATAAACAAATCAAGGTTTGTAGATAAATGATGCGTGGTTTGTGTACGAAAAGAGTTGTGCTTACTTAAAAATTATTCCAACTTGTATTGTTTTAGAAATACACTTCTAGATGGTCCACCTGCCCAAGGAAATCAGTCACCAGGGAATGATCCACCTGTACCTGATCCAGCACCCGCCGCTGTACCACCACCACTTGTATGGACGATTCCATGTCCATTTTGTAGTAATGCTGAAATGACTTTGATAATTGAAATGACTTTGACAATTGAACGGGTCGTAACAAACAGTGAGTATTTATCTATGAAATTGACTTGTTCTTATTGTCTCAAGTTTTCTTGCATCATCTACCAATTTATGCATGCAATGCTCAAATATACACACTTTACCCCTTTTTGTGATTATTTTGCTTATGAAAACAGATAATGTTGAATACACATGTCCATTCAAACTATCGAAAACTACATGTCAAACAGGAAAGAAATTGGGATCATCCTGGAAGACTCACATTAAGAGAACGTGCTTGCCAAAGTTGAGAGCATGCCCAGGACTTCCTATTTCCCCAGAACTTCCTAGTTGCCCTGGACAAAATAACGGGGCCGAGTAATTAAACTTTAAGTTTCCATGCAGCCACATTTCCTATTTATTGTATTATATTCGTAAGTCCAGTTTTGTACTTTGCAACGAATGATCTATACTATAGGTGCTTATATTTATGCAGAAAAAAGAAGAAACATCCTTACACTTTATATTATGTATTTTTCACATTCGCTTGTCGATTTATTTATTTTTTTATACATTGTATACATGTTTTGTGAGCATCAGTAATACATGTCATTCTACAATCATTTATGATATTACACACAAACATTTAACAGGAAAACGTATATATATATAGTAAACAGGGATACATGCATGTATTTTAATATTATATAGATTATAGATTATTACATTGAATATTCTAATAATAATGATTTAGTAAGATGAATTTTTCTATTGCCCATTTTATGCAGAGTCGCTTTTCTTTTCAATGGATGATATTACCTATTACATGTATTTGTATATATATATAATATATATATATATATATATTTATAGTATAGCTATAAATATTTCGTGATCATTTTGTCAATAGAAATTAAATATACTAAGTACTAGAAAACCGTCATAATTTTACACATATTTCATATTTTAAAATACATTATCACATATCACACAAAACAGAAAGTAAATAGAAAACAAGATGAGTGGTTTAAAAAAACACATTGTTGCATGTTTTAGTATTGTAATTTTAAACATATATAGTCAAGTAACATTTTTTCCTTTTTCATACAGATAAAAAAGAGACATGTGAGTTATAATAATTAATGATTAATAATTAATACTTTGTGATACATATCTTATACATATTTTACATATATATATAGTTGATCTATATTTTCCCCTATAGTTTGTACATGCACATGTACACATATTTTGTAAGGTACAAAAAAAACTTATATAATATATTAGGATGTAAAAGTGTCGTTTTGCTCAAATACATTATACATATTATATTAATAATTACACACGTTCATCTGTCCTTATAATCTACCGTATAAATACAAATAACACTAAAACATTAATTTTGCAGCTTATTTACAGTTTTTTCAGCTATACACTTATTAAGTTTTATGCATATGGCGAATACGTATTTTTCAAGACATGGGAACATTGAAGACAATCATACAAGAATCACACTAAACACTCTATATTGTACACATGTTTCATATTATACACATTCATTGGCAATTTCATACTCATATATAATACATAGTCATTACACTTACACATACTACACATTACTGTACAAAATATATTGCTATAATACATATTATATGCATAATATATTATTATTATAGTAAATATTGGTAAATTACAAGTATTTGGCGTATTCTTGGGTATAAAAAAAGATAAAATGTTATTACCTCTTCTTATATAATATTTAATATTATCTTTTTAGCAAAAAATGCATCAAAATTGAGGAGAAGGGAAAACGTTCACAGAAAGAAGAGTTTTTCCATTCTACTTTCTATACTTTCTCTCTGCAAAATACATGCAAAGTATACAAACTAAAAACTGGGCTGATTGCATAAAATTTGACTGTATATTTCTATACATGTAATACGTACTTTAATTGCGATACGGCGAAGACTTAATTTTAATTTAGTTACAACTAACATAATATTATAATATATAATATATAAGAAGTTGAGAGGGTGCCTCACCCATATCAAATAAATCATCTACCTATATAATATAAGAAGTTACAAAGTATGTGTAAGCTTGAACGATCGAAAGAGAAATTGTTCGCTTTTGAAATACAGGTATACAAAATTTTGTGTATTTTTTTAAAGTTCAAGTGAGTACATTTTTTGTAAACTTTTTATGTAGTATTATTTCATTTACATTATACACATATATTATCATACACGGCGCAAACGTAAAAAAAACCTAAGAAATAAAAATTTGAATATATATTATAGCATAAATAAAAAATCTTATACAATATACTTAAAATCATAATAAGCTAAATCAAACTATGTTATAAATTATAATACAACTATACAAATGAGATATGTCTAGTTCTTTTCTTATTACTATTTGGTATTGACATAATAGATCCTCCATATGTGGATCCGTTAATTATAGATGGGCTATCATAGTCACTTCCTGGCATAGGAATCACTTTATGAAAAGTGTCATCTCTCTGATGAGCTTTGAATCCTCCTTCATCGTCATCCGAAGGATTGTACTCACCACTTCCCCTCATTATATTATTTGTGGTGTTGTTGGTGTTGAGGACGGCACCATTATTATTATGACTATGACTACTATTATTACTATTAGGACTGATTATTGGTACGTTCTCAAAATGAGTTCGATTTGATGGTATCTGATTACTAATAATTCCTCCACCTATTCCACCATTCATATGATGATGACTACTATGGCTATAAAAAGAAGCTGGAGTGTGATGTCCATCTGAAACATGAACTGTCTCATTACTTCCACCATCCGATGGTTTGGAATCTACAGAGCTCGAGTCATGAGTCATATGAGTATGTGTTGTTGAATTTGAGCCAGTATACATTTCTCGGTAAATATTTCCATTGGGTGCACAAAGTGCTGAAGCAGGGATGTATGAAGTGGTTGAATCAGTCAAATAAGGACCATTTAAACCATTCATTTTGGAATTTGGTGGTTGATTTGCTTCGACAGTCCGCTCACTCTCATTTTCCCAACAACATAGAGCATCTTTTCCAGTATTACCAACTCCAACATTTCCACCACTTCCACTCTGTAGATGATTTGCTGGTGTCTGTCCTTTGCCAACTCCAACATAGATGTTATGATAAGCTGGTGGGGCTTCATTATTCTTATTTTTACTCCTCTTCACACATACCAGGATGAGAACAAATGTTGAGACGAGAAGGAGGAAAGCTCCAGCTCCTCCAATAATTAAGTAGAGTTCAACTTCATTCAATCCTCTGAACCAAGTAGCTCCGGCTTGGAAGACATTTTGCTCATTTTTATTTGATAGGGATCTTGAGGATGTCAAATTGGAAACCAAAGCATCATCTTCCCACGCATCAACAATCTTCAATGTGGATGTAGGATTTTCTTTGATCAAGACAGAGACCAAATTTGAGACTTGGGCACGATTCAGAGCACTATCAATTGAAACGATGCCATAATAAAAGATCTCATTTGCCCATGGTACACCCACACTACAACTTTGTCGTGTTCCATATTCTTCTGGCTCTGGTGTCAAAGAACTATGAACTAGGATTCCTTGTGCTCCAAAATTATCATTCATAAGTGCTTCTCTGGATGTGTAGCAACGAATTTCATAACGTGAAGCTAAAAAAACAAGGAAAAAATGTTTTACATTTAGATATATTTGTAAAATGTATTTTGCATATACACATATATATTTTTTAAAAACAAACATATTGATGAAAACAATAACGCAACAGTCATGAAGAAATTTGAAAACCAAAGCTTTTTTTACATAATATATGCATGACACATGACATGTCATGCCATATTTTTAACCATTTAAGGATTTCTTTGTAACATAACATGCTAAATACTAAATACAAATAATAATATAGTTTACACAACAAAAACACACCGTTGCGTTACAGTTTATATCTAAAATGTAAATTGTTATATGAAATAATATGACAAAAAGTCTTTGTTTGTAATGAGACATGTTTTTTTTTGTTTACCTTTTCCTTTATCAAAATCACCGCCGGGAGCAGTCCAACTCAATTTAACTTCGGATGTAGAGTCAACAACTCTTTCGACACGTAAATCTGTGACACGACCGGGAGGGTATGGATCGTCACCCACGGGAACGGCTTGTTTAATTTGAAATGAGGGTCCAGCAATTTTTCGCGAAAATGAACCTGTAGGTATGGTTGCAATGTGGGGAATTGAAGAACCACAGCAAGTTGGTACATCTATAATTAAGATAAGAAGAAAAAAACAAACGGAAATTAAAATCTACCTCTCGTTCTTTCGCACCATGACCTTCAAGGAATTTGCAATACGAAATATCCATCATCCGTCATACATATATAATTTTTTAATCATTTGGACTTCCTTTCTTTTCAAATTTGCAAGCATAATAAAAATTGCACAGACCATCTTTCTCTCTTTTTTCTTAGCGAGCGAGTGAGAGGAAATCAAAATTAACGTGAAAATACTTGATGACATTGATGAAATGAATAATAATATAAGCAATACAAATAGTAATCAGTAAAAACTTACCAAGTAAACCACGTGTAATATTGGTATGAACAGGCACAACAGCTTGACCCACGTTATCATCAAAATTTACAGTAACACTGAAAAGTCCAGGATTCGGTCCTAATTGTGTGAAATATGACGTATAAACTCCATCACCCCATGTAATATCCGGATCTGAAATGATAAATAACGCATTTTTTTTTTATTGAAAAATGAAAATAAAAATATACCCTTGACACCACATTGGCACCGAAATTTCCTGTCAATTGATAGGAATTTGGTACAAAATGACACCAATATGACACCACATAATATCGACACATATTATTTCAAGGGTATAATCCAAATCCTTATGGCAAAACACAGAAAAAAACTTCAATATGATTGCAAACTTTATCATCAACTTCACATGTGTTAAAGACCCCCAAGGGAAATGATTTTTTTTAAAATTTACAGTACATCAAAAGAAAAAAGTTGAAAAAAATCCATTGTTTCATGGGAACTTTTAAATGTAAAAATATTTGCAGTGTGTATTATGTATAGAATGTAGAAAGTATAAGAAAGCAAAAAAGGGGTAAAGACTAAAAAGTAATGGAAGACACAACAAAATCCAATTATAATTGTACACATACCTCCACTTCCGGTGTCTAATAAACGAACGTTAATTGAGCGTGGCCCATGTTGAGGTTGTCCAGGTAGTGTAATGGTTGCCGTCACATTCGCATTTAATACTGGTAATTCTCCTTGGAGCACTTGAGCGTAAAGGAGTACAACCTCAGCAGTTGATGACAATGAGCCGACATCTGATGGCTGCACAACTTGATTCCAAAACTTTACTTTTATTGAATCCGATTTTCTTGATTCAGTAATTACATCCACACTTATTGGTCGAGGAGATTGATTTTGATAGAACTTTATGACATAGGACCAAATTCCAGCCTAAATGAAGTAGGGAGGAAAAAATAGAGAAAAAAAGAACAATGAAAATACACTCATTATTTATTACATTGTCTATTTCTATACTTAATACTCAATATTAGACAAAAACCTTGTATCAATCATTTGTGAACATTGAACATAAATAGAAAATGTCAAGCATATGTACACTGTATACCGTGCACTGTACACGCATCTATGTTGAACGGTACATGTCTACATTATTATTATGACAATCAATCTCATCATTATTTATCCTTACAACCGCACAACAGAAAAGACATGCACAAATTACAAACTACAACTACAGTAATTTAAAATGTTCTCAAGACTCAAGACGGTAGACATCGGTATGCGTACGTAAAACTCATAAGGTACATTATATAATTCTAGGCAATATTTAATTGCTCTATGCCCATTGAAAAATTTTGTAAATTAGTTTATAGACAACTCACATAATATGTGCATAATTATTACATTTTTTAAGCATGTGTCATGTACTAAGTACAATGTACATGTTGCTAAATCTTCTAATTATTCATAACGTCACTCATCCACATTCTACATGCTACATAACATAAATACAGAAAAGTTAAAAATAGTACCTCAGCAACTCCGGGTACACCCTGACGAAGAAGCCCTTCAGCATGGAGTGGCAAATCAAATTCCTTTCCTGTCGGACTGACTAATTGCAATCCTTCAGCATCTCCTAGTTCTTCTGTAGTGACGGTCACCCAAGTATTTCGTCCCAAGTTCTCTTCAATGGTAAATTTTCCTGTAGTCAACCAGTTTTCATCCGGCCAATGAAAGTTTTCATATACCTAAATAAAGAAGAGATGTAGAAAATTGACATTTAAAAAAAATCCATTGACAATTGCAAAAGAATAAAGAATAATATATAATATAACAGCATACGGAATACAGAATACAAACCGTGTCAATAGACTGGTTTTAATCATAAATTATGTATTTGTACATGCACATATGTACCATAAAAGCATTATATATTATCATTCTAGGTTCTAGGTACATTGTACATTCTACATATATGTCCAATCATTCTCATCATCATTATTTTTATTGTTATGGATTGAAGCCTGTGAGCAATAATGTTCTAATGTTCCAATGTTCTCGTTGACAATACGTCGATACCAAGATTAATTAATAATAAAGGCAAGGAAATAAATCTCATGTTATTTCCCTATTTGTTCGTCTTTATGACTGCAAAACGTAAAAGATGTTCACTGCTCAAAGTATCCATTCCAATATACATTTGGATAATTGATACTTGTTGCAAAAGTGTGAAAGGACACGTGAAAGATATACAAACTTTTATTTTACACTTCTTATGCTCCATATTGGGAAAATCAATAAAAAAAAAATTAAAACAACACAGCAGAACACAAAACACAACAGAATAACAACTGTGTGATTCAAAATTCAAAGAAAGAAAGAATGAAGAGGAAGAAAAAAAAGAAAGATAATAAACGAGTTTAAGGTGGTTTAATTAGTCGATTCAATTGAATATCTGTAGCCGTATATTTTTCACTCCTTTATCATCTTTCACTTTTGTAGGTTCTATTACTTTGTTTTATTTTATTTTATTTTGCCGAGACAATAGTTTTTGAAGTACTGATTTTCCTCCTCTCCATATATATAACATAATGTATTTTGTGATTACATCACAATTCCCAATTCAATGTACTCTGTACAAAACACAAAAGACACAAGAGGGGAAAAAAATTCATTCTATCGTACTATACTCACCTTATTCAATGGAGTTCCAATATTCTCACTGATGACTCCAAGGAAGACATTATTCAGGATTTCATTTTGTTCTAGATTGTTTCCTTGACCGTCAGGGATTTTATAGAATCCACCATATTGAGACTGCGACAGTTGAACCAACTCGACAGATTCATTTGTATATGTGATTACAATAACACGAAGAGGAGTTCCATCAATTATCTTGACAATTTTCTCCCACTCCCTTGTCATTAGTTTGGACGGGGATCCATTGACAATCACCAAAGTGGTCGGTCCAACATTTTTCTCATCCGATGATTTTATCAACTGTTAAATATTCAAAAGGGAAAACATATAGATTAGAGCACAAATTCTAACACAAATGGAGATTTTATAAGGACAAAACAATCACAATTTAAAACTAATATAAAAGTAATAAGTCTATACTGTAATAAGTAATATACTATAAATTATAATACAACATATATCACTATGAACCTGATTATGTATTATTAGAAATGTCCTTCTATGTACAATGTCCATTGTACATCTCAAATTAACATGTGTGTATCTATCTATCTGTAATTTTTAATTCTGTTATATATTTTGGTCAGGGTAAAAAGTAAAAAAAAAACTATAAAAAGTACATTCATTGCACGCGTCTGACCAGCGACCAGCACAGTTGTAATTATTAATAGTAAATAATAATAACAATGAAAGTTCATAAGGACAACAACATCAATCCAATCCAATACAGCAGTACAATACAATGGAATACAATACAATGCGTAATGATGATGAAAAGGTTCAAGTTTAAAATTTAAGATTATTAGAGTCGGAAGGATACTCAACTCAAATCTCTAATTAGAGCTCATTAAATATTATCACATTAAAACAGCTGAAAATTTACTGATTTTCTCATATTATGTACTACAGAAGACAGCTGATGATGATGACCACATGATGTGGGTGCTGAGTACTGATCACAAAAACAAAATATCCTCCTCCTCGTTGCTGTTATGATTACATACTATATACGCAACTAAAATCATCAACCTCATAATCGTAATAATAGCCATAATGATCCTCTGTAATATGTTATGTATTACGTGTTTGTGTAATATAAAAGATACTTGTACTTGACTTAAAAAAAGAAAGAGTAAAATAAGGAGAAAGAAAAGACACAAAACAAACAAATCTTACTGAATTTGTTCATTGTTTTTTCCATGTGTATGATGTATAGTGTGTAGTGTGTAGGTAGCTCATTTTGTCATTATAGGCTCATAAATTGTAATTTAGGACAATAATTTCTCTCAATGAGTAAACTAAGCATTTCTTTTTCTTTTTAGCGTCTCCCTACATGTTTATATTTTATATTATATAGCAACCCATTACCTCATAACTTTCGATATCAACCTATCTATCCATGTACGTCTAACTTGAAACATATAAATTGAATATCTACATATCATGTGCAGATATGTACAGTACAAAAAACAAAAAACATACCTTAATGGCAGCTCGAAGAGCACAGGAGATACAAGTAGTATCCTCAGACATGGTTGACAAAGGTCTCAATGGAATTCGTCCGTGGAGGTGGTCGCGATTGTGAGTAGTTGTAACTGTCAAAGGAAGGCTCAAAGCTGAACCGTTGGTGTATGTAATCACTCCAAGTTCAACACCACTTGGTAAATTGTGAAACATTCGATACAAGGAACGTCGCAGATTCAACCAGCGATTCTATATAACAAAAAAATACAAACATTCAAATATACAGATTCATTCCAATTTCCAATCATCATCATTATTTATTTTATCTTGCTATGAAAAATTCTCTTCATGTACCATGCACTATTGACTAGTAGAATTTACATGTAGAGAAAATGCAAAATTTAATTCTCAGAGACATATTTCATTCAAATCTTATCCAAGAAAAAGACAGGAGTTGTAGAAAAAACCCTTAATTTATAAGTTATCACTGATCTCATTTCATTTCATGTAACACGAAAATGTAAACATCACGTCATAGCAAATTATTATAGATCGATTCATGAAATCACACCATTAGGCATTGGAGCAAACAGAAACATGTCTATATCTAAAATACATTGATACACACAACATACAACATGCAGTGCATGCGGAAACAAGAAGTAGATTTTACATTATATATAGATGTATGAATAAATGATGACACGTTTGAGCTCAATACTCAATACATGTATTTATATTCACTTACATGTTGATTCATAGCTTTACTCCGATCAAGAAGGAAGATCATACGATGGGATTTGGCAGTGACGAAAGAAAATGTGGTTGCTGGAGCTGGTCCTAAAACTTTCTTCAAATTGGCTGGTTTGCTGCTAGTACTACTACTTACACCAGGAGGTAATGTTTGATTTTCATGGATGTTATTAGTCTCCGTATTCTTCACATTGTCATCCCTAATAAAGGAGAAAATTCACAAAGATTAAATTTATGGATGATCAGTGGACATATCAATAATATATCTAGTACTGTGTACTCTGTATTAAAAAATGAAAGGGAAGCTTTTTCCATGTACACTTTACATTGTATATATACATACAAGTGTGAAATAGAGAGAGACAGATGAAAATTTATAAGGCCATCTTTCTTGTTCCTTTGTATTTTTTTGGCATCGCGAAACAGTCATCAGGATCAATCTCTGATCTTTGATGTTAGCTCCATGTGCAAAGATGTCTAGCATCTAGCATCTAGTATCTAGAATCTAAAATCTAGATGTAAATAATACTTTTTTTTGAGATTTATCTATCTATCGTGTCCTACTCATAATAATAAGAATAATAACCGAGATAATCAAAGGTTGTTGTAAATTAGTCAAAATGAAAGTTTTCAAGTTGGAGTTTTGAGCTAGCCTCGTGTATTATGCAAGGATCATAAATAGTCCAAAACTTACTTGTTAGCACAGCATACAACATTACAACATTGGATACAAGACGCACATAATTTTGTTCTTTTTCTCCTATTTCTTATTTTGTTCAGCTACTCCATAATCCATAATAACAATAAAATGCACATAAAAAACTCTTTCTTATACCTACACCTGCACAGCCTCTGACTACTTCCATAATATCATACATAAACTCTAAACTCTTTCTCTCACTTTCAACTCTCAATACAGATTTTTTTTTATTTTTCTTTTGGTCATCATTCCACACTCCACAGAGTAATTCATACATATGACATACCATAGGAAGACAAAAGCAAGAATTTCAAGCAAATAATAAACGATATACACATTACACATGTATAATATATAATATAAGTAAGTGGAAATGTATAATTTTTTTTATGAATTAAAGGTATTAACTTACGAGTTATTAAAATCCTCATGAGCTTGCATAACTTCCCATATTGACCGACCATCACATAAGAAATTGTGTTTTGTAGGCGTTGTTCGGATGTGGTTGGCCGAATTGCAGAATTCGTTTGCCTTTTATAGAAACACATAAGGAGAATTGGAGTGAGTTACAAGGGATTTGTGAATGGTTTGGTGAAAAATCACCCGTGTACAAATTTATGAAGGCTCAGTATTCAGTATACATAATCATATGGTATAATACACGATACAAGACAGTGTACATAAAAGAAAATGACGAGGAAGGAAAGAAGAAGAAGAGCAGAGATGGAGAAAGAATAATATCATATCATAGAGAGATAGAGAGACACGAGACAAGCCAAAAAATCATACAATTTTTTGGCTCTTGGGGACGAGGAAGAGTATACACCCATTTCCTTAGTTTCACAATTCACAAGTTCATGTAGACATTAGACATACGAACACACTTCATACATATAAAATGAATATTACTTATTTAAATAATAAAACAAATCCTACTCATAAATAGGTAATCTTGTAAGAAAAATCAACAGTACTAAAGTATGGTTGACAAGGTATAGATACTTTTTAATTTCTAAATACTACAACAACTACAACTTACTACTTGTACTAAACTACATACTATAATAACTACTAATAATTAATATATTTATTTATTACGACTACAACTCTTTTAATGTTTACATAGGAGATAAAAAAACAAGTCTACATTATTATTACTGTTAATTATTTATCTCATTAATTATCAACTTTGTAATATTTATGATAGTGTATTGTTCATTGTTCATTGTTCATAAAGATTAGAGATACTTTATGTGAAATGGACATATAAGCAAATTTTATTATTGCAAGCAATCATTTTTTTGAAACATATAGATGGAGAGAGGGGATCATTTTGTATCGTGTATCATGTATGAAAATCAAATGTTGAAATAGACACAGAAGGTGATGATAATATTTCAATAATTTATAATGAAACTATACAAACTACCAATAACTTACATGATTGGGATCAAGTGGTAGAGACATAAGGGATGAGGTTGCAAGTATAGAGTCACTGGCTCCCACATTATTATTTCCAGATTTATGAGCCGTCTTCTCACACTTTTCTGGATCAGTACAACCGGAGGAGGACCTATTGAGATGAGCAGACAACAAACAAAACAAAATCCAGATGAGATGAGATCAAATGAGATGAGATGAGTGATTCAACATTCAACAAATAAAGGAGAGACGAATATTACTTGTACACACAATATACAGTATACAGACTTTTATATATTTTAAATTTTGGACAAATGAAAAGAGAAGGAGTAACAGTATACTGTATAAAGTCAGAACATCAAAGTCCCCTCTGGTCATTCGACATTTATGGTACGCACAGAGCGATTAATTAGATTGCCTTCTTTTCTTTTCAACTTCTTGTCCTTGTATATATTTTATATTTTACATATTATGTAGTATGGTCTGGACTTTGGACGATTCAAAATATTATAGTGTGTGTATAATATGTAAAATACAATATTTATATGATGATAAAGGATTTCAAACTCATACCGATTCAGTTGACACGATGTCTGTAAAAGTTTTCCATTTGGTCCAACGTAGTCTGCAGGATATTTTTCATCAAAAGAATAACCATTTTCATCGAATACTCCATATCGGAACTTAATCCACTCTCGAAGCATCAGACGAGCTAGAATTTCATAAAGAAAAAAAAACCAGATTATACAAATTATCATCAAACAACAGTTTACAATTACAGCAGGTTTTATATGAAAAATATTATTATTATTATTATTTTTCATTTTTTTTTGGAAGTTTGAGGTTATACACAATAATTTTTCTAGATCCCCGCGATCTTTTATGTAGGAAGAATATGGAAAGAGTATAAAGTATTATATAACACAATATATTCTAGATTTTACATGTATTATACACGCACCACGCACATAAACACATTAAATATATATACACAGTTCACAGTTTTGTGAACTGTGAACATTCACATTTGAGGTTTAACTCTCTCATTAGATTATCGTTTAAATCCTCATCGTCGTCGTCAGAATGACGGTTTTCACCTGATCGAACCATGAAATATTTTTTGTCGGATAGAAGACTAATGTAGAATCTAGAATGTAGAATGCTTTTATCATTAGGTTTTTTTCACCGGATCCGAAATTTATCATTAATAATATAAAAATCTCTCTCACTTTTCCCCGTTCATTTTTCACCTTTTTGTTTTATATTTCTGTCCTGAAGATTTATATCTAGTTTACGGATGAAAATGAAATCCTCCTTATTAAATAACTATGTATATATGAAATTTTTTGCTTACGAATATGAGGAAACTGGATGAAAATGGAAAGAAAAATACTATGCAATGTATAATCTAGAATCTAGATATCTATATACATGCATAGTATAATATGGTATATTGTGGTATATCTATGAAGTTTTAAATGGTTAGGTTTGACCATGCACCATGTATAATGTAATAGGAGGGGAATGGTTGATTTTTAAATTAGTGATTTTTCACTACAAGAGTTGAAGAAAAAAAAACATTCATATTTTGACAGGATGTATCAATTATGAGGATGGAGTCGCATCATATTGCTGTGGATTGCATGTTTTACTACAATTTTTATAAGCTTTTGACCTTTTATTTTAGCTTGAAACTCATATTAAGCAGCCGCTCTCAGACCGCTGATATTCAATTAGACACATTGTGAGCTTATGTAATAATGATAATAATAATGATGAGAATCATTGATATGCTTAGAATGGATAATGGATTCTACTTGTCTATTCTCCATCCATTTCTCTTTCTCTCTCTCTGCTTTTGATGATTCCTTCTTCTTTCATTCCATGTCTCACTGCCTGATTTCTCTCATTAATTCCCGATGAAAGGAAAATGAAAGAAACAAGGAGAAAAAACAGAGCATTTCACATTTTCTACAGTCTACAGTTTACCTCAGTTTTCTTCACTTCTTCCTAAAGTTGCACAAATCTACGCTTATGTACAATATTCAATACAGATGTACAAGGCTATAAACTATAAACTATGAAAGTATTATCTAAAACATGATTATTACTATTATTTGGCATAGCGTGTACAGTTTACAGTGTACACTGTTCACTGTGCATGGCTCCTTCTGAATGTATAATTAACTTGATAAAACTTTACCACAGAGGTTGGTAAACATTAAATGCGTTAAATGCATGTGAGATTTGTTGTTGGCTGACAAGTAGCATCAAAGTTGTATTTTATTGCACACTTTTTATTCTTGACACAAAAACAGATTCACAGCCGAGATGAATTCAGAGAAAAATTCAGAATCCAAAGGCTAAGAAGAAGAAGAACCAAGTTTTGCTCCTCTGAGTTAGAAGAAAGAGCCTCCAGCCACAAAGATTATCCACCTTTAGTTTAGTTTCTACTTCTACACAAAATACAGATGAGTATGTATGTAGAAAGAAAGGAAGAGAAATAACGAAGACAGACAGAGATGCGAATGTTTGTAGTTTGTTCATACTTCATACTTGATACAAACCTTCTTCACTGATGACGACTAAAACTCCCTTCATGAAATAATAAAAGTGTAGACGTTTGTCTTTTGCTCCTCATTATTGAACTCTCTAGGGCTCTTACTAACTACCAACTAACGACTCGGAGACTGAATGAACCGTGTGCTGTGTCTGTAGTCTGTACATATGTACAACGTACATTGTACATGATGCACAGAGAACTGTACACTGTACAATAATGTGCTAAGTATTTGGAAAAAAAAGCAAAATTTCAAGAAAAGTGAGTACGATAAAAGTCATACATACATAAATAAATATACCACCAAACTCAATACTCTAGACTCAAGGCTCAAGACTCAAGACAAAACGACTGAACAACAACAAACAAAAGCAAAAACACAACAAAAGTCATCAAATCACTAAAAGTCAGCCTTTAAAAATTGACGGAGAAAAGAAGAATGCATTTCTTGGACAAATCTTGGTCATTCCTCATGCCTGTTACACATTTACCATTTCATTTTTTACTCCTTTCCCATCTTTCAACAGCAAACAGCATTTCATCTCCAGGATTAACATCCATAAACATTTTGTATAATATAGTGAAAAATCATGAATCATGAAGCTTGTAAATGCATATTTTCTACTTATTATTACTACATATTTCTTCAGCATGTAAAATGTAAATCTCTCTAAATTTTCCATAACTCTTCCTTTCCTTCGTCTCCTGCTACAAGGAATTTTCCATTTCTCTACAGATGAAATCAATATATATTTCCCTGTATTTTGTACACAGACATTTGTATATCGTATGCATAATACTTACACCATCTTCTTTTTCTATATTTTCTTGTATTGTGTGTTTAGATTTGTCTTCATAAAATACAAATACATTTTTGTAAGGATAAACATTGAAACATTGAACATAGGATCAATACATATGACACACCAGCTCCGAGTTTTACTCCAAACTCCAAACATAACTTTAAGGGAGAAAACCATAAACTGACTAAAAAGACTGACACACAATGTCAGACGCTAACAGACAAAATAGACAGTACAATAGAAACTTGGAACAAGTTACCACATATTTATGTAATAAGTTAAGCTTGAAGCTTGAGTTGACTTGAGACTTGACTTAAAATAAAAGAGGAAAGAGAAAGAAAATAAAACAAAAACAACCGAATACAAACTTTAAGCTTTCAACACAAACACAGAAACAAATTGAATATAAAAAATCCCTAAGGATGTGTTGCGTGTAGTGTCTATTACTCACAACTCACAAGGCTAAAGACTAAAGACAAAAGAAGAGAAGAAAAAAAAGTGAGTGAAAATGAAACTTGCTCTAATAAGAAATATGAACAAACTTGACAGGAAAAAAACTCCGAGTCCAACATTCTCTGCTGTATATTGTATGCATGAAACATTAGCAGGGTAATAAGTAACAGCTATGTACATTGTACATAAATAATAAATAGTAAAGGTGAGCTGATATTGAATATCTATACACGAGGACGAGAACGGTGGTGATGATATATGATATATTTTACCTATAGATAGATGATGGAATAGATTTTGACTCAAGATTCGAGATTCGAGATACTAGATACAAAGATGATATAATCGTATTTTTATCCCAAGTGAAAATGTCTCAAGTGGTAAGACTTTGGACGGGGTATAGATTATTTATGCATATGGACAAATTATTCATCCGAGCTGAAAATCCAGTAATATATGTATCCGTTTTAATACGTGATCTGATTTCTATCCCCTATCACTATATTTTCAACTACGAGTTACATAATACTGTCCAGTGAACAGTGTACGCATGTAAAAAAGTAGAAGAAACAGGATGGTAAAAAATTTGACAGATTTTGATTTACTGAAACTAAAAAAGCAGGTCAGCATATTGTGACCTAGAGGACTATGCACAAATTACAAATTACTGGTTATTTATAAGCTAGGATAAGCTCCCGGCTTTTCTTCCATCATCACTGTACCACCATCAACCACAACGGCTATGACTACAACTATGGCTATAGCCACTATATCAACAATAAAAAAGTTATTCGTTAACATACACACACACATACACGACTGTATTCTGTATGTATTCTATTGTATTTTATTCCTCACGATAAATTTCCCGTTTTTTCAAAGCCTACACACTACACACGTACATATTTATATTTATACTGTAATATAAAGCTCCTAGCTCATGTATCAAAACTCAAAATTCAAAACCACATTGATACATGTTCGTTTATAAATAATAGTAGACATAGCGCTGTGTAATGATATCCTTTTGATATTTTTTCCAAAATGATGCCTTCCGGAAGAATCTCCTTTCGTCTTTCTTCCCTTTCTTAACTGACTAATCTCAGATAATACGTCTAATAAATAATGATTAGATACTACTGCACAATGTACAAGGCTTCGGGTCCTAATACCCGTTCTTTAAAAAACATGGAATCAAAACAGAAAAAGGTTTGTGGTGTTCCTCAATCCTCCATACTCAAAGTTCAAAGCAATGGTGAATCTCCTAACAATAATCCAATCTATGACTATATTTTGTATTTTGTACTTTTTATTGTGTAACTAACCACAGTACAAAATTCAGTCTTAACTACTACGTATTAATAAGTTACACTTTACACTGCTCACTGTACACACGTATAACGCATAACGTATGATTAGTCAACGTCTATCTGTTTTTCCTACAAAAGTTTCAAATCCTTGGATCTCGGATCTTGCATCTTTCTTGGTTGATTCTTCATTCTTATTCATTGTTCGCTCTTCATTCTCTCCTTATTGAGTATTGGGAAAAAAGTAAAAAGAGTGAGGATGTGGAGAGAAAAGGCCTCACAGTTAATACCCAACTAATCCTATTTTTCGGAGTAAAGGGAACAGGAGCATTAAACCAAAAACCAGAAACGCTTTGCTTACCCTTATAAGCGGACATTTTACAGATTATTCTCCGATAAAAAGACCTTTCATTATACCATACAATTTTACAATTCAAGGCGTTAAGCTTTCAAATTCTCTGTATAGTCACTGTTCATCCACTATCCACAATCCACGGGAGGACGGGAAGAAGAAAATCAACCAAGGTAAAGATTTGTACTATTGTATGAAACTACACACTATGTACAATGTATATTGTACATTGGGCATTTTGTAATGTATAAATGTTACATGTTAGATACATCCCAAATCCTAACTGAAGATTTTTGGGCAGTCTGGGCGTGTGTACGACTTTTGTCGAAATTATTACAACTAACTCTTGCAAGTGAACCCATTTTTTGATCGGGAAGGAGTAGAAGGAGAAGGCGTGCGGCAAGAGATATGCTATTTTATATAATATACATGATGAAGACCCACAGATTCAACTCTTCTCCCAACTTGTTTTCCCTTTGAAAACTTGATATACTTGATACTGTTTTTTAAAACTTTTTTTTAGTTATTAGCTGTTTTGTTCTAGATTCTAGACTCTAGATCTCAGTAGGATTCTGCATCATTATTTAACAGAACGTGGATGTATGCATCATGCACAGAATGCAATGAACACTGGATACTGAATGATACAGATGGAAAACGTATTGGCAATATTCGTTTATAAAAATACATGTATCTATAATATAATAGATTTTACTTCACTTAAAGTCACTCACAAGACACAAGTCAGTGGCATTTTATATTTTATACCTACATGCATCTCTGTATACTGTATAGATACATAAATGATGAGCATGAAAGAAGAAAAGAAGAGGATGAAAATAAAGGAAAAGAGCATACGGACATTGAAGCTCAAAACTCAAAGCTCATCATCATTCTTCCTTATAAGTTTGGCCCAACTTTTAACAACTTTTAGTATCTTGATATGTATCTTTAGAATTTAGAATATAAAGGAAAATGGAAAATATCAAAGCCTTTCTTCATATAAGTTGTATAGACTATAGAATATCCAATGTCCAATATACATACAAGTACACACTTATTATATGCACAGTTAGAATCTTCAACTCTTTTTGTTATTATATTCTTATTATTAAATATAGATTGCCTTGTTTATAGGTAAGCGAAGCCTTCTGCTCAATGCTCAAAGCCTACATGCCTGTTTACCTGACTACCCTTGCCTTTTCTCTTCATATACTGGACTAGCATGTAGAAACAAATAACAAGCTGAAATTTGTGTGTGGACAGACCAACTTGCTTTCTTAATACATGTAACGTGTAGTAAAAAAGTGGTGGTTCATCCCTATACCTCTCTCTTTCTAGAGTATGTTTACTAGACACAATACATACATAATTTTACTTTTGACTGCATGAATCCCTGGATAAAAAATGCAACCAACCAATTAACCGTCCATCTGTCGATATATTCATCCTATCCTGCGGTGTTAAAAGTTAAAACTGAAAATTTTTATCCATTTCATTCAGATGCAGGATACGTTCTGCCTCAACTCATGAATACTTGTAACAAATCATTTTCTACGTATACAAACAACATCCAAACGCCAAACACCAAACACCAAACACACACAGACTATGTGCATTTGTAGATATATGCATTATGTATTCCTTATTCTTCCTCCACCAATTTACGTGTATTATCACACAGGAGAAAAACGAGAGCTGGACATAAAATATAAAATATGAGTTCTAGCCAATGACTCAATACTCAATAGTCCATTATAAATAGGTAGTCAGTAGTCATCTTGTGAGTGAAAGAGTGAGTATAGATTAATTTCTCTTTTTATTCAGAGCTCCCCTGTAAATTTTTCAGTATTAATCTTGCTGATGCATTCAAAGTAACAAGCAAAAGTGTAAATAAATGTACAGATTTCAACTGACACCAACCTCAGTATCTCTTTATTTCCTTGCCATGCATCCACTTAAACTGGACAAGAAAGAACGAGAACAAGAACAAGAGAGAGGAAGAGTTGGAGAAAAAAAGTACAAGCACACATTGGTAATAAATTCTTTTTCATTCGATCATAATGATGAAATCTATAATACTCACTATCACTCGACTCTGGACTCTTACTCTTCAATTCTCACCTCAGTTCACTTTTTCTTATCTATCACATATATATGATATGTATGAGCACACTGGCTGGCTCGCTGGCTAACTTTTACCTTTTACCTTTACTTGAATTTTCCTCCATAAAATTCAAAACATACAGTCCATCACTATTCCCTATACTCTATGCTCTATACACAAGAACAGTCCAGAGTCAGTAGTAATTTATTTATGCGTTAAGTTAAGACTTGGGACTGAGGATGAAGAACAGGACGAAGAGAGGAAAATCTGATGGTAGATGGTATATAGATTATAGATATAAGGTATAGATTTCGGTTGTATTTTTCCTCGTATTCAAATCAAGCAATCATTGTCCTCTCGCTGCTAATAAGCTATAAAGAATCTTGTACAATGGAGAGTGAAGAGTAAAGAGTGAGAGAGGTATAAAAACCAGAGACGAGAGATGGAACAAAATTTCATGATCTTTTTCTTTTCTTTAAAAGTAAGAGTCTAAATTCAAAATGTATTGTAAATTGTACATCTATACATTGCGATAGACAATACACAATCCACACATTGGTATATTGCACTCCAAGATGCATTTAGCATGTAGAATCAACCTTGATCCTTGATGTTTGAAATTTCAAAGTTGAGTGTATATCCAAGTTGTTCTCGATTCTCAATTCTCGATCCTCGATTCTGGATCCTCGATGATGCGGTGGATTTGATAAGAGTCGTTATCGTAATATTTGCCTATCAGCGTCTACGATCAATCAATAAAAGTTCAAGTTCAGGACTCCAATGTCCAATGTAAAATGTACAATGCACAAAGCAATGGAAAAAGAGACTCTTTAAATTTCCGGTTTTCAGAACCTTTTTTCAAGTGATAGAAAACCCTGTTGTTTCTGTATCTTTGCTACATAAAATTCAAAGATATGTACACATGTGTTCATAGATAATACCAACACCAACGTTTTATTATCGTACTCAATACTCGAGTTTTAACTCCTTCTCCATGTCATTGTCATCATCTCCATTGTCACATGTACAACCTACAATGTACAATGTACAGTAATGTTTCTATGCTCATATCTTGTATTGTGTTCAATCCTTTAAAACAATACATGCTCATTGAAATCGAAATTGAAATTGAAGGCTTTGCATACAAGTAGACGTACATAATATTATATAATAAATGGAATATCTATGTTCCATGTACAATGTACACATGTTGAAGTGTTAAATATCCTCAAATGAACAGGTGATATGATACGAGATGAAGGAATAAACAACGCCAGAGTGACAATACCAGTGCAGACCAGAGTTTGAGCGAGAACAAGAGACTCACGATCTGCATGGTCTGGCCTTACATTTTACATCGTTCACTCTACACCTTCAACTTGTCACACAGTTATTGTTTGTGTGTTCAATGCTCAATGTTCAACAATCAACAAGAGAATAATGTGATCATGCCTTCAATAAATAAGAACAAAAACCAAAAACTCCCATAGCATAAGAACGGTGTTACAAACTATAATATCTGATGTATTGTGATGTACATAAAATGATACACATTTAATACACAGTATACAGTTGGCTGTTAATTCACGAGATTGCAAAACCATAGGGAGGATACATATATAAAACTTAAACTTGATTTTTTTTGTCCTTTTAATATCACATTATATTTTTCATCCTTTCGTCCCCCCTCTCTTCTATACTCCATACTCCACACCTCATACCCCATACCTAATACTATTACTCTAACTCTCAATTCTCAATGAAACCTCGTCACCAGTCATCAACAGTATTGTTTTTTCTTCTCGTTTTGTTCAAACTAATTCTTTTTCGTCCCAAGTCACAAGTCACCAGAAGAAAATGTGAGTCTTGAGTCTAGAGCCTTTATAAATATCAATGATCAATGCAATTTGAAATTCGAACGGAAGGCAGTAAATAGAGAACAAAGGTATGGAGTATGGAAAGAAACCAGACGTGAATAAGCATGCATACTGAATACCGAATGTTCAATATGAATATGAAGCATCTACTCACTCAACATAATGTACCTATGTATTTATATACAGAAAAAAAAACCGCGGAGCGACAGCGACATTGATTTGCCTTTCTGCTCTTGTGTGTACCTATGTGTATGTGTAGCCTGTAGGCTTTAACTTTAATTTCCATCTGAGTCAAGCTCAACTAATAATCATAATAATAGGCTTTTGTTTTAACGACTACTTGGAGGGTAGAAACTACATACTATATGCATGTGAACACCATATTTTATGTATTGCTCTCTCTCTCTCTCTCTCTTTCTCCTCAACAACAATTTTTTCATCTCTTTTCTTAATTCTTAATTCGTAGTTTGTAATTCTCACTCATCATCATCTGTCCATCGTCAGGAGTCAGGAGCGATGAGCCACCACCACCACCACCAGCTTATACAACCACCGACCATCAACGGTCTTAATAAACAGAACCTCTTGTTGTCTTGTTGAAAAAAGGATGTTGAAGAAATAACCCAGAGAAAGAACAATGTCGGATTCTGGGTTCTTGGGCCTAAGCATTAAGCAAAGTAACGTATTGCAGATAGAAGGTAGTAAAGGTATTTTCCGCACCTTTAATTTTTACTGTACGAGGTACGGGTTATTTTCGTGCACAAAACACAAGACACAAAACATAAGGTTACTACTTTAAAGTGAGAGAGAAAAAATAATATGGATTGTGGAGTGTGGAGAGGAGTAAATAATAATTCTGTTGTATGTTGTATCTTCACATAAAAAAGACAGGAGACAAGAGCGATCGAGTTGGTTGGTGTTGTACTGGTGCTGTAAAGTTGTAAATACAGATAATTCGCTGTATTGTTAAACAGAAAACATGATGTAAGTTGTAAGTTGTAAGAGGTAAAAAAATCTGATGGTCATAATGTACAATGTACAGCGTACACGCTCCAAACTAGCACATTTTTACTACAACTACAAACTACCAACTACAGAACACAGTACAAGCCAGACCAGTCTACTGTCTACTGCCACCACGACAACTAGCAACTACTGGTTGGTACATCTGATAATAATGTTCATATTTCCATTCGTATGGAGTGAGGAGCATGTAGCTTGTTCTGTGTACATTGTACATGCACACAGATTCTGTGCAAAATGCAGGTAATTGCAAGACATAAATTTTGATACAGTGTCACACGGCTGACTGGAATGGAATGGGAAGAAAAAACACACTTTACGGATTCCAAGCAGTACAAATACAAACACACACACATACATGTGCATGAATTCCTTCATTACAATTTTGTGTAGAATCTAGAATCGAGAATCTAGAATGCAGAATAGGAATCATATATTACTATTCCTATTATTATTACTGTTATTATGTATGAATGTATTTATGCCTACATAAACACAGAATACAGAATCAACTCTGTATGCACAATCATAACTATTATTATTCTTAGTAAAATATTTATATAGAGAAGAAGAAGAAACATGAATAAGTCTGAGGATGTGGCTGTGGATGGCTTCGACAGATAAGTTTATTTGAAATTTCAATGACCGCTACAGGAATTACCACTGTGTAAAAACTTGCTAATGGGAATGCATTGTATAACAATTGTGATTGTTTTCAGTGTGCTGTCCATTCGATTAGCGTACATATTTATGATGGTAGTGTGAGAGATGGTGAGAGAGGGAGAGAAGAGAGGAGCCAGAGAAAGAGAATGTGTGCAAAAAAAACAACAACAGGCAGACAGACAGATAGACAACTAGAGTCTAGAGTTCTCTTCTTATTTCTTACGTAGGAAAAGCTTTGAAATGTCTGAGTTACGTGGATTCTATTATACTGTCTCTAGTACAGTGTAGAGTAGAGAGAGTAGACAGTAGAGAGAATGGAGAATGTATGATGAAGGATGAATAGACTGCAATCAAAGGTGGCTAGGATCTAAGGATCTGCTCTAGGATTTTTTGACAGCTTTATGATAGCTTATTCATTGAGGGTCAAACTAAACTAAGGAGTAGCAAAATGAAAAACTAAAGCCAAGCCAAGCCAACCTAACTATTGCCTATTGCTATTCTCTAATCTTTCTTTATTCTCTTGGTGTTGTTTTGTATTTGCACTTTGCGATTATAATGTGGTGAGGCCAGCACTGGCACTGGCACTGAGTACTGACTGAGTCAGAGATGAGAAAAAACAGATTGCCCCCTGGATAATATTCATCCATCTATCTATCTATTCTGCGTTCTTTCGGGCTTAAAATTATTATTATAGACTACAGACTGAGTCGACTTGACTTGAGTTGAGTTGGGCAGAGTTGTTTCTTGATTCTTGATCCTTGATGCAGGTATGTGATCTGACTAATAGTGTAGTTAGAAATACAAATAGTTGAGCGATTCCTTTTTTCTGTTGACTTTGGACTTTGGCCAGGTATCTATATATATCTATATATTTTGTATATATATGATTTCCAGTCAAAGATACCCATAATGATGATGGTTATAATGATGATAATAATAATAGAAATAATGATACGGTAAACTCTAAACTCGATGGCTTATGTTGTGATGTTACCGGCACCCAAATACCAAATACTTGTACAATTTGTACGTATATCTGTAGGTACACGCCACACACTACAAACTACAAACTACACACCAGACACAAGTGGATAGTAAATAGTAATGAGCTCAAGTTGCTTGTTCTTGTTGGTTATTGTTGGTGAAAACTGAATATCAAGTATAAAGTATGAAATATGAAAATCTATCATCCATCCTCTATCGCTGTGTGTATCTTTAGCACAGAGCGAAAAGAGCAAAACGAGGCCTTGAGGAAGAAAATATGCACAGGTATGCGTGTATTCTTTATAAATGCCTTGAGCCGGAGGAACGCCGACTCAAAAACAACTGCATAAACTTGACACTTGTTGATTCGATAAACGAATGGGCTGAAAGGAAATTATTCTCCACCTTGACTTGACCCATTCCTTCGGCTTGGCTACACTCTACTCGACTCCACTCGCCAGCGTTTTTACAGTTTATAAAGTTTGAACATTATCCTCACACACACACACGTTTGTAAAAATAATGTAAGAACAAATTCTCATGTTTGCATATTTTATATTTTATACAGAATACAGAATAGTACAGCAAAAAGATAGGATATGCACGGTGCACATATCGTAAATATTTGTACATGTTGTGTAAAATGTGATATAATATGCTCATTTATGTATGTAAAGAGCCTGAAAACATAATAATCATATTGATTATATATTATAAATGTATCCATTCCATATGCATCTACATACTACACTCTATGCTCTGTGCATACATATTACAGCAGCTTAAAGTTTGAAGTTACTCTCCTTCTTTTTTCTTCTTATTTTTCATTTTTCTCTCTTATTACACATTTTTCATCTCGTGTTTCTTTTCATTTTCACTTGTATTGAGTATTGAATATTGAGTTTATTGATTCAAATGATGGGTCCTTTGATATTTTCTCTGTTTTTATTCTATGCATGTACAATGTACAATGTATGTTTTCATCCTGGAACAATCCTTTATTACTCTGGTTTCACCTTGTTTCTCTATCTTCTACATGCATAAGTATACAGTATATCTAGATGTACATAGACAACTACAACTACAAACTCTAAACTTTTGTCTATAGATGTCAAATTCCCTCTCTTGTTGTTGGATGTTGTATGTGTGACTGACGTTTACAGGGATTCTTTGTATAATATGGAAGAAGGAATCTGATGATATACATTTTCCAAAACGAGATTCAATGCACATAGTCAAACCAAGAGTCAAGAGTATAAAACTACAGATATCTATACTCTATACTCTTTACGCTACATGCATTCATATATCCACCATCATGAAGTATGTGAGTTGAGGAGAGAGAAACAACTCTTGACTTATTTCAGATCAAGCTGGAAATCAGACTGGTTTTTAAAGCCTCCAGTTAAAAATCATCACATCACATCAACTGCTCTCTTCTTCGCTCTTCTCTCTTTTCTGCCTCCACGTCCCATCTGTTTCAATGTTGAAACTTCAGATTCTGATTCAGCCTCATCTTCAGCTTCATCCTCATCCTTATTCTGATATTCCTTCATTTTCTATCCTTGTCTCATGCATGAAGCCATTGAACTAGCTCACCTCACTAACTCAGCACACCATATCATTTTATTCCGTATCATATCAAGTATACACTGTACAACTTGGATTTTATTGTGTTACACCCATAACGTATATACATTCTATCGACTAAAAAGTATCAAAGTTCACATTACTACACAGCTACAAATGGAACTGAAGCTGAAACTGGAGTTGGAGCTGGATCTAATCTTTATAATGCACATTTAATGAAAATACAAAATGTCATAAGGGGATTCAAAGGCGTTTAGAAAAATTCAAAAAAAGGGGTTGTAATAATCATACTAAAAGTCCATGTTCCATGTGGTAGCCACAAGAACAGGAACAAGAACTAGATAACGAAAGCTAAAAGAAGAGGAATAGTTTTAATATAATTCAAGATGCTGATGAATATGATGAGGAGGACGAGGTGATGGTGATGCGTGCCTCCGACTCTGACTTGACTCTGACTCTGCCCTCATTCTTCTACTTGATATTTAGAATTTTGAATGTAAAAAATTTTGAGCAAGAGAGAAAGAAACTGTGTTGTTCCTTGCACATGATGCTGAAGCCAAGATTGCATCCAGCATATACCTATGCATACCTTCACATCCTCACTTTTCGTCAAAAATAATGTGGCTTGGAATTACTATGATTATTATTACTCCTGCAACTACTACAACAATTATAACAGACGATTAGAAAAAGAACATGTTAAGAACAGCTTTGGGAGCTCCCAAAAAAATTCCTAAATATTAACAGCATCATGTCAATCAAAATCACTCATTCACTGATGCTTCTGATGATGATCATCATCATCCGGGATTCAAAAAGGTTGGCTGACTGACTGATGAACTGACTACTTGCTTGTTGCTTGCCTGTTGCCTATAAGATTCCTTGTGTTTTCATTGCTCATGCCATTATCCATTACCCATTAGAGTAGAGAGTTGTATCAGTGCGTGCATGTAAATTAAGAAAATGTGAAGGAAAGCAAACCCACATTTTCCACCTCTTGTTCCTTTTTTTGCATATCTGTGTGTAGATTATAGATTGTAGATTTTACATGTATTATTATTATTAGTCTTAAAATATTGACGATTGACGTGTTTCAACTTTTAACTACAAAATAAAATCCAGATGCAGCAGTAAGTAGTAAACAGTAGTAGAGTGGCAGAATACTAATATAAATACAAAATACCAAAGATGTATAGATAAATTAAATCAATTTAAATTCCTCTTATTATTCCAATCTCTCTCTGTCTTTTTTCTTCATTGGCAGATGGGCAAAGAAACTCCAAACTCCAACTTGAGCTAAAACTACAGGAATGATCAGAAATCAGAAGCAGACTAAAGAGTTGGAGTTGATTTGGAGGCACACTACACATTACACATATTAAAAAATGTACAGTACACAACAATATCCCAGTAGAATGCAAAATGAATGGAGTGAGAAGTGGGAGAAAACCACAGAAAAAATATGACTCATGTAAACTACACACGTTTACATATTCACTATGCACAATTCACAAATAAGGTGCATGAACAGGAACATGTGTGAATTTCGAGTTGTGAGTCAGAGGGAGAATAGCAAACTTGGAGCACATTTGTATTCCACAACATCTCAGCTCTGAACTCTGAACAGCAAATACCCATAAGGTACAAATGATGATTTTTCTATGATTTGCCTATGTACATTACACATATTTCTCAGGAAGAATTAGAATACTTCATGTCAAATGAACTGACACTACTAATTTGACTCAATAATGAACGAGAGCCAACCGTTGGCTCTGTTTTTTGAGTTTTGAGTTTTGAGCTTTGGGTTTCCACCTTTCTTTCATCTAGTCATCTATCCATACCATACAATATGTAGTTTGTACATTGTACATACATGAGACATGACGAGAGACGATGGTGATTATCACGATGATGTGATGACCCACTCATAGAAAATTCAGACGTGTTTCCCCGAAACGGTAACAGAAAAACAGAAACTAACAGAAAGAAAACCCAAACCAAGCCAAGCCAAGGGCTCCTTCCAAAGAGACACGAAACAAGGTTAACGATACAATACGTGGTTAGTGTTCACTGTTTGGTGTTTGTCTAGGTAAATGTCCTTTTGACTCTAGACTCTAGACTCGAAGCTCTGTGTATATTACATATTGCTACGGATTTTCCTTTATGATACAGTTGTAATGTGTAATATTTGAGAGTTGAGAATCGAGAGAATTGTCTCACTTTGTAGTTTGTAGATACAAAATACAAAAGTATATGCAATACGCACCACGTTCATTTTTCCCTGGAGACAAGAGCTCATGAGCTCATAAGCTAACGAAAGAGGACGGATCGGAAAGAGACATTGATTTATTCTTGTAAAATGAAGAAAAGGATGAAAGGAGGAAGAAGAAAAATATAGAGTGAAGCGTCGCTAGACCAATACCAATAATTTGAACATTTGAACATGAACAACAAAAGAAGCAAAATGATGGTTATTGTATAGGATTGTAGGGAGAAAACAATATCAAACATGGGTTTTACAAAGAGAATTAATTATACACAAGGAAAACTTTACAACGAGCAAAACCTATCATTATAATTCGGGTCGGGATAAAAACAGAGAAAGAAAAAGGAAAAAGACAAAACGAGAACGAGAAATCCATGTTTTTTCTTTCTCTCTCTCCCTCTGTTCCGTCCTCTAGTTTCTAGATATGGTATGTATGGTTTTTTCTATTCCTCCTCCTCTTTTTTCTCCAGTCCCAGTGCCAGTGCCAGCACCAACACCAATATGTTATTCATACAAGTTACAAGAATATAAGCGCAACGCCACTTATTCCCGTTGAATTACAGGGTAGAGTAAAAAAACTATACATATGTCTGTGTGTAATGTTGTAATGTGTAAGCTCCATCAGGAATCCGTTTGGATTTGGATTTCGTTTCGGACTTGGACTCTGTAACATCAAAATAAATACCTACGGCCAAAATAAAAAAAGAACAAGACAAGTGAACAGCAGCCCACAATCCCATGCTTACAAGTTACAATACTGTTGAAACTCCGCTCCTCTAATGATGATCACTGAGCAAGATACTCTCTCTCTCTCTACATTTCTACATTGAGCAATGAGTTGAGAAGATCGATAAAACTTATTATTCCTCTACCGCTATCCATACACTTCCACACAAACACAAATATACACATACGCACACAGATATGTACACCATGTTTAATATTATGTAATGTGGATGGTGGATGGAGATGGAGGAGACGAAAAAGAATTCAACAAGGTGATCATCATCTGGTCAACTGTTCTGCTACAACAAAAGCTTGAATTTCCTATGATGATCTTGGATGCTGGATGCTGGTTCCCTCCATAATATATTACATTATTTAATATCCACCGTATTATACGGTGTACGATGGAGATCTCCTACACACTAGACACTAGACAAGACACCGTCCAAGTTCCAAGTGTGCATATTTTTATTTTCTGTTTTCTGTGGTCAAAAATGATAAGGAATGAGTAACAACCAACAACAGCCAGTCTATAGGGAGGAAAAGGAACTTGCCTTCGGGTTCTTTCCCTGTCTTTTACCTATGTTTCTTACATACAAAAAGTGGATACGGGTACGGGCATGTATGTTGTATGTATGTAGACTGTAGAATGTAGAATGCAGAGAAGGTAGGATCGTATGACGTTGACTTGGTCCAACTTCTAACTTCCAACTTGTAGCATAAAAAACAGTACAAGGATTGTATTGAATAGCATCCAAAGAAGAAAAGGAGCCATAATGATGGGGATGTAGGGGCCCTTACGGCGATATAATAATATCAAGTCTCAGCTAGTCAGCCTCCTGCTTCATGCCTTCTTGGCTTGGAATGAAAGACGTATTCCTAGTCGTCCAGAGCTGGTAGCTTGTACAAGATACAAGATTATGTATGTATTCAGGATTCACTACTCACATATTTAATACACATGTACGTCCATGTGGAGAGATACATGAGGCGTGATAGATGTTGATGTCAAGCGAAGGAAGGAGCTATAAAAAATTACGGGTAAGAGAGAACCAAGGCAAGAAAGAGATGGAGTTGCTTTGGCTTGCTTTGCTTTGCTATCGTCCTTCTGCCTCTACACTCTACTCTACTGTACAATGTACATCTGGAAAGAGACAAGGAAAACCAAGACGAAGACGAATACGAAGAGGAAAATTTTCAAGGCGGGAAGCGGCCGGAGGCAGCCGCGTGGCTACCCTGCATGCTTCATTAGTGCAGATTGAGAATTGAGGACTGAGAAAGAGGGAGAAGGAGTCACTCGAAAGCAACCCTAATAATAAAACACAATAGATTCGGATGGATCCATTAAATGAAAACGGTATAATTCCGTATGCATATCCATATTCACCTGTAGACTGCACGGTATACATGATTCATTATAATATCGACATTAAGAATGTATCTAGAATCTAGAGTAATGCACCTCATACATGATACACTATACACTGTACAATTTGGATGTATCCATAACACATTTGTATTCAAAGTTGAAAGCATTGGAAAAATTTCAAAGTCTCAGCTTTCAATACAAAGACTGATTCAATTTTTCAAACAGCAGCGAGCCAATTCAATGCAAGCCGAAGCAATCGGTCAACTGATTGTATTAGAAGTATTAGAAGTTGGAGCAAGTTATCTAATAATGCATAGCACACGCGTCGTCCCACCACATTTTCCACATCTACAAATCTACACATTGACACATCCACATCCACCTCCTTCTCCTTTTCTCACTAGTCTCTAGTCACTAGTCTTCAACATTATCATCATTAGTTTATCAAGAGATTCCTTCCTACATTTTTTGTGAAAAACAATTGGCGATCAAGATGGATGGACGCCAACGATAGATCAACTACAAGTACAAGTACAATTTAAATGCTTTTAATGTGTTACACAGATTCTCAATTCTCAATCCTTGTACACTGTACATTTGTAAGTCGTATTTTGTACATAAATCTCCTCGTGTAGTTCATGATTTTACACGTACTGCACTTATTACCACTTGTTGTTTACCATACGTATACATTATACATACACGTGTGATTCACTGACTCATTCACGATTCTCGATTCTCAATCTGACTTGTGAGACGAACAAGAAAAAAATGAGGAAAAAGTAGTGAAAAAGAAGTAGTAGCTGAAAATGAAGATGAAGACGAAGTGGAATGAGAGAAAAAGAGGGAAACATCAGCACATAAGCAGAATTGCTCCATGCTTATTACACACACTTGTACACTGTACAATGTACAAGTGTGTGTATTGTACGCACTTTTAAGAAAGAGATAGAGAGAGAGCTTCTGGAAGAAGTGAAAAAAGTCGTGAGTTGATGAGGTTTGAAAATACATGAACATGATGATGAACCCTTCATCACTTATCAAGTTTTGGTTGTGTGAGTTGCAGTCTGTCTTTGGACTTTGGCTTTGACTTGGGTTTTGGAATGAATTTAAGCACCATTAGCTTTTCACTCTACACTGTACAGACACTCTACATACTCTCAAATCATCATTATCATTTCACATTTGAGATTACGGCGTGCTTTTTTGACTTTACTCATAATATTATAATTATTTAAGTGGAGTTGTGGATGCATAAATGTCTTCCGACTACTACTACAACAACTGCAACTACTACCACCATTATCATCAACAACATCATCACTATGACTAACTTCTGCTCACTGCTTACTGTTCACAAACTACAAATACAAGTACAAGTACATGTAATTTTTTACATTCATGTACAATATACAATATAATATGTGAGCAAGTAAGCCAGTAAGTTGCTTAGTGAGTGTGTGAGAAAACAATAAGAATTCACTTCCACTTCGTGTCCAGTCTGCCACGTGGTCAAAACGAGAATCCCTCGGTAATAAATTGACAGAGCGTGCAGCATAATATGATGCGTCTGCTTCTGTATTTCCTCAACTTAAATCAATAGATCTTTCTTCACTCTTCACTCTACAATTTACACTAGACCAGTATAATGTGTAATCTCCTACTCTTACACACTACGAACAACAACAACAACAATAATAATAATAACAATAACAAGAAATATTGACTCTTGACAACATTTCCCATAGCCCTGAATATTGAATACTGAATACCAAGTATCAAATACCAAATATTTGTATTACTACGACTAGACAAGTTGTCGTAGTTGGAAGTTGGAGGAATCCTGTAAAATATGCACATTTTTTGAGGAAGAAACCGGTAGGATATTCAATTGACAATAGACAAGTCTCCTCCTCTTCCAATAATACAGTGTACATTGTACATTGTACATAATACATTCAAAGAGAGTGCCAAACGGAATGTTACGTGTAAAACGGAGAGAAAGAGAGAGTGAACTGGTATTGGTATTGGAATTGGTAAAGGCGTCCAAGTGGAAATCCAAATGCAAGTGTCAGCTCTTTCAGGACATACAGAGGAACTGTCACACCTGTGGCTTCAGTCTTCAGAAGAAACACCACACACCGCACACACTACATTTTTTACCTCTGCAACATTCAACATCTTCTCGCCTAGTCCTCCATCCAACACCAACTCCAACTCAACCCGGCGACATCTCATTTCTTTCCCATAATATTACAGCATTACATCTTACATCTCTATCTTTTTCACATCAATTTTTTTCTCTTCAACTTTACATAACAAACAGAGCTATATTCATAATATTTTGGATACACTATACTGTACAGTCTATACGTTTTTATCAATACGAATTTCTTTGAAATTCGTATACCTTTTACATGGAGAAGAACATAGTTCATTTTTTACATGACATTTCTTTTCCCTTTTCTTCGTATTCGTATTGTCAAGCAGATTGGTTCAAATGGTGGTTTTACGACGGCATAAAATAAAATGTAACTTTGATGATGAGTAAAAATTTAATACTTTTGTACGTATTATGTGTTTTTCTTTCTTGTGTATGGTAGATGTAAGTATAGAGTGGAGGTTTATTGAGTCATTCAAGTAGAATATGTAGATAATGGAAAATGGACTGGTATCACAGACATTTATAATATCGCTGTAGTGATATAGCCAAAGCTTGTTAGTAAGTTGATTCTGTCTCAAGCTACTGCTTGACTCTGGACTCTTGACTCTAGAACCTCGAATGAACGAGGTATCCATGCACAAAAAGGAGAAAGAAATGTACACACACACACATATACAAACTGACTATGGATAAGAGAGAATGAAGAAGCGTTGCACTCTGCCCTCACAACTTTTAATCTTACACCTTGCATCTTGACTCTTGAGTCTAAAGTCTAGAGTCTCGAGAAAGAATGGGGCTTGTGATTGTGAATAATGTGCTCTTGAATCGTCGCAGGGTGCCAGTTCAGTTCAGTTTTGTTGCCAGTCTATGCAAACCAAAAAGATACCATGAAATTTCCTATGCAGTAACAACCAACAAGAACAAGCACAACATCTAAGTCATACCAATCCAAACTAAAGCAATCCAACCTACAACTACAACCTACTGCATAAAAATGTTGAAGGACCAAGACATTTTAATTCTTCTTCTGTTTCTGACTCTAGATTCTAGATTCTAGACGCTATCTCCATCGCTGTCTTGGTACTTGCTACCTACATCCATCCATACAAATATGCCTATATCTATATCTTTCCAGGGACTATAAAGCATTGCAAGGTACAAAGTATTAGATTTGAAATGAGCGAACGCCCATCTGATTACTTGATTCTTTGAACTCTGCTAACACAACATTCAACATTCAAGATTCAAGATTCAAGTCTCAAGTCAATTCGCCCATCAATTCATCCCTGTCCATTATTACATCTGTATCCATCAAAACATTATTGACTTGTGTTAACTGATCAAACAAAATTCTGCTCTCCCTTTCTTCTTCCCTTATCTCTTCCTTCCTTCCTTTGTGTCTTTCAGCATACAACATACAGCGTACAGGATAGAGAGTAGAGTATGCTCTTTACAGACTATTTAGCTCCATCATCAAATACATCAAATACGTCAAGGAATTTTCACCAGTTAAAACTGTTGGAAGAAACTGTCGATGGCTCCCATTTCTTCTATATGCTAGATTCTACATGTAATATCTCTTGCTGTTTTTTCTTGTTTCTTCCTCTTGCTCTTGATCTTGCTCTTGTTCGTCTTCATTATCATTATTATTATTATTCTACTAGTCAACTCTTGAACATCATTCAATTCTCTATAAAATAAAGTCAACAATGTACATTGTACATACAAACAAAAGCACAATTGTTTGTTAATTCGTAGTAATTACTCTCTTCCATTCTGGATTCTTCTGGAGAATGGGATATGTAGACTGTAGACATATACATGCATATGCGATGGACAGATGATTAGACGGTGTGAGGAATCACTTAACTAGTGCTAATAGTACGTCAAAAAGAGGAAAATAATATATTATAGCAAGTAGGAAGATTGGAAGATTCAGACATTTACAAACTTGACAATGGGCGAACAAGATTGAGAAAAATATCTAATGACTTGATTGTACTGTATCTTCTATCATTTATTATGTGGAATTCTCTGTATCTTCTCTTAACATATTATGCATTTACTTTTTATTATGCATTAGAAAGGTTATTCGGATATGTAATAATGTAATAATGGGCATTACGTATAATTTCAACTTGTTCCCGCTTCCTTCGACATTTGACATTCGACATTCAATGTTCAGCATCCCCCAACTTTTGCTTCAATCCACTTTGACTTTGTCTTGGTCATCCAATTCAAACTCGAATTCAAATCAAAACGACTTAGCAATTGCACCACACTTCACTCTTCACGCCAACTTTTATCTGAATCAAGACTCTAGAATCCAGACTCAAGCCTGTTACAAACTATAAATACTGAATCCTTTCAACACCGCCCTTTCCTTCATAGATATACAAATTCATGACCATTGCCCATATATATTAGGCATTTATTATGTAATCTTGGAACCCCATACCCCATAGCGAAAGAAATATCGGAGCGTGTATAAAACAGGAACACTAGAGTGTAAGTTTTGGTGGTGTTTGTCTCAAATCTCAAAATTCAAAATCCAAAAATGCATGCTCAAAAGGCGGCATTTTCTTCTGTTTTCTTCTTCTTCTTTAGCTTCACTTTCCGTGTATTTTTCATACTGCTGTTTCCTATTGTTTCCCAGACACACGGATATCTATCTGTACATTGTACATTGTACATGGAGTACAAAGAAAGGAAGAGAGAAAGAAAGAGTCCGGAAAAAATATGATAGAGAAAGATATGATTCATGTAAAGAGTAGACACTAGACAGAATATGGAATATGGAATATGAAATACAGAATACAGATACAAATACAGCATACAAACACGTATAAAAATAGGGAGGAGTAGTTTTACCTCTCATCACTCATCACATTTTTTGGTTTTGTCCATGCTGAGAGCCTACAAGCTTACAGAGTTAGTCAGACTTTAAACTGAGCATTTTTATCTTGGCCATATTTCATATTATAAAACTATTGTACAGTGTACGAACAGTGTACAGCAATCTCTTCCTTTTCTCTCTCCCACTCTCTATCTCTCTGTTCTATGTTCTATTGTTGGAATCAAAGAAAATATGCTTATGTAATTCCATTTGTGTATGTATCTTTACTCTTTACTCTTTACACACAGATGACGAGATTGACGACTGAACTTGGACTGGACAGTTTCTGGTCTGACTAGAAACTGTTAGACTGGACGCATCCCGAATATCTATCATGTCATACTTTCATTTACAAATCTAAGTTGCAATCCCCCACCAAATCAATGCGGAGGAATGGATAGAAAAATGGATGGATGAGTAGTGCCAGCACCAGTGCCAGTGCCATAGAATATCCAATCCAGTATAGGGATGATAATGTGTAAGGCAACGACATAATACTAATAATAAAATGTTACAAGCCTCCTGATTTCCTATCAGTCAGCCTGTCTAATGTCTAATATCTACTGTCTACTGCCCACTGCCTACTAATGTCTCGTCCTGTCTGATCATTTCATCATTTGATATTTGGTATTCCATCCCTCATTGAGACTAATATCTTTCAACTTTTCTTGTTTCTTTGTATTCCTCTTTTCTCTCATCTTATGAAAGATGAAAGCTATGGATCGAAATCCTCTAGTTGAAAAGTTGGCATTGCTCTGCTTCTTCTTCTCCTCCTACTTTTTATTTTTCATGCAGACATTTATATGCAAGTTGTACTTGTTGCTTGTGTTTGTGATTTTCATGCATAATGTATATTTCTCTCAGTCAGTAGAACATGACTGCCTCCAGTTTTGGTTCCCTCCTTCCTTCTTTTTAAAAAAAAATGAATTTATCATGAAAGACACAGGGGATATATGGAACGAATAAAAATTATGGATGTCTATAAGACATGATTCCATACATGTATCATAATATATTGTACATAGACAAGTTATGCTCATGTTCTAGTGCTGACACTAGACACTAGACACTAGACACACACTTCATGCAATATTTAATTTCAGCCCCTTTTCAAACAGCTACTACTGCCTCTGTCTCTGGCTCTCTTGATTCTTGATGATACTGATGCTTCTGTTGCTACGGGTAATTGAAAGCGTATCCGCTTTAAATTTGTAATATGTACTCAATATTAGGCACTCGGTAGTTGGTAATCTCCATGTATTACACAATGTTATAGAGCATAGAAATATAGAACTCTTGGGCTTTCACTTACACCTAGAATCTAGAACCGAGATATGTCTAACACAATGTAGAGATATTGTAGGAGAAAATAAAAGAGATGTGTATGATGATAGGACAACTATCTGCATATTTATTCTTTATTCTTGAACAATATTTTCCTTTCCTCTTCATCGAGATGAGATGAGATGAGACGAAATCACTGTACATTATACACCTTGGTCTAATATCATGTACAATGTACAGATAGATAGAAGATACAGAGTGTGAACAAATTGTGGTGTATTTTGTGTATAGGTATGAAGATGAAAGATGAAGAAAAGTATAAAAATATATAGAATCCGAAACACAACACAATACAACACAACACACAACAGTCGAACAATACGGAATGAAGGGTAAAAAAGAAGGAAAATTACACAGTTGAATTACCCATCATGACTCGTCATTTATTTATCCTACGTACATATTACATGTGTATTTACATGGACCGTGTAGTTTGTAGTTTCTAGTCTGTCGTATCATGTCTCTATATTCTAGATTATTAGATTCTATATAAATACAACAAGACAGAAGACAGATTGAGAATTGAGAGACTCATCTTCTTCCTCAGGATTTTATACACATGTATACATCTACCGTAGAATCGAGGACGTGTAGCTATCTCCCAGCATAAAATGCATCTAGAATCTAGAATCCAGATTCTAAATTCTAGATTCAATTGCATTTTTATTTCTTTCTCATTGAACGAATGATTCATCCTTCCATCCTTTCGTCCGTCTGTCCATCAGCCTATCCACGTTTTTCAAATCGGTACCTTACCACTAATACGAATACGAATACGACTACTGTAACAATACTAAAAATAATAAAATAATCTGAGCTAGCTGTCCTTTAGAAGAAGAAGAAAAAAGATTGGGTGAAATCTTCTTCTTTTTTTGTATACAGAGGATCTGGTCTGTTCGTCTGCTCGTTCCATTTTCCATTTCAAGTTTCAAGCTATCAATACGGTCGTGTCAATGACGCATTATGTACGTAAAATTACAATTTAAAACACCCTTTCCCTTTCCAATTCAATCCGAAGTCCAAATTGAAATCAGTATCAGCATTACATAATAATATTTGACATAATACATCTAGAATCCAAAGGTATGTATGTACGTCGTGCATTGCATCGTGCCGTACACATTACTGACTCTTGGTTTTCGTGATTAAAAAAGTTGGAGAGGAAATCCTCTTCTTCTTCTTCGTCTTCTTCAAATCATTATTATATTATCAGGTGCTGTGTGCTGTAGCATATGGATCTTTGATTCTATTTTCTATTTTCTATACATAGATTGACTAATGCAGGATGTCATGTGTGTAAGATGCAGCCGTTCATGTAATACAACTTTATACATTGTACTTTTTTTCCTAGTCAAGTGATAGATACATAATATATCACGTATCATGTAGTACGACATACGTAATGCACCATTATATTATGGTACAAATCTCGTATGAAATTTTCTCTCCACTTGTTCCTTGTAATACGGCAAAGAAGTACAAATGTAATCTTGTCCTGTATCAGATAACAATAGAAAATGGAAGTTGGACGAATAGAAATAAGAATAAGAAGGAAAGGAAAAGGAATAATAATAATAATAATAATACAGATGTATGTAATACTTTGAAGCCTTCTTCTTTTTTCTTTTTTGCTCCATTTCTCGCTCCCGATACCTTAATTTTAATTTCATTGTCTGTCTTTGACTTATGGGTTCGTTTCGACTGCATCTTCTTCTATTATTCTCTGATACCTTCTCTCTGTCAATCCTTCTACATTCTACAAGCCTTCTTTCAAGAGTTTCAAGATGGTCAAATGTACAAAGTACAAGTCGAATTGGGAAGATGATACAAAGAGAGGAAGAGTTTTCATATTAATTATCATTTATTGAATAGTTTGAAGAATAACATGGAGAAGATGAACAAGAACAAGAAAAAAGGGGAAGCGCTCAATGTTCAATGCTCAGTGTTCGTTGATACAAAACGGCTTGACTATGACTTCAGAAAAAGTCAAAGTCAAAGAAGAAGCTAGTTCCTTTGTACTTTGTTGCAGAAGCAATTGTTCCGATTTCTATTGTGAGGAACCGCATTTGATAGTTTTTGTGCACATGTGTATGAGTATGTGTGTGCGTAGGTGTGCTCATCTCCCTTTCTCCTTCTTCAATATTCACATAATAAAATAATATAAAGTAATCTAATCCACTTGTAACAAGCCTACAATGAGGTTTTCGTTTCTCGTTTCATTTCATTTATTATTTCACTTTTGAGTTTTGAATTTTGACCGTTTGGTGTTTGGTGAATATTTGAGACTACATACTACATACATGTACCAAAGTATGTACAAAGTATGTAGAAATGTAGGCATAACGTAAACATAGAGCTTTCAATGGATGCATATGGAGAGCTTTTATGAAAAGCCGAATCCTTCTTGATTGCAAACAGCAGGTAATAAATGAACTTGTACTATTCTGCTTTTGGCGAATCACTGACTTTTTCTCTAACTCCATCTCCATACTTAGCTAGTTCTTTTTTCCTACGGATAAGCTTGCATAACTCTGTATATAATATATAATATACACTACACTCTACACCACACGAAAGAAAGATGAAATGACCATTACAATCGCCATTACAATTACAATAAAAATTCAATAAGATTGTCTTTAAACAAGTATAAAGAAACGCTGGTCTCTGGTACTTCGGTACTCTGGTATATCAGTAATCAGTACAAAGTATGATATTAGAGACAAAGAGAGTGTGAGGATGCCGTGTGTGCTCCATTACCCACTACATTGTACACTCTAGACTCTAGAGTCCAGAGTGTACATCACATATTATACGCCGACTTTTAATTGTACACATGTACAAATGAATATGAGAAAAAAGAAATAAAATGTACATATAAATATTTTACATATTATGTTTGCAAGAGAATAGAAGCGAAACGAGGGAGCAACTTTTCTCCTTCTCTCTCTCTCTCTCCATCTACATCTACAACACAATCCTCACAAAGAAGACAATGTAGGTACAACACTGCGCAGCAATCAATTGAATAATTAATTATCAGGACTCACATTCACAGATGTAATTAAAATTACAGAGAAACCCTGATGAGCCCACGGAATCAGGAATACGAATACAAAGTTTATACCTTATTGGACATTTTATGATTAACTATACATAGAAAAATGCATCCATCCTCCATTTTCCATATGCAGATGCAGATGGATGGATGGATGAAGCTAAAAAAAGAGACAAGGAATACGGAGAATAAAAAAAATTAGTGATAGAGAGAAAACAGAAGGAAAATGTACATCCAGATTCAATGTGTTATTACTGTAATAAAATTTGAATCTGTGATAACTCCAAACTACAATGATGATATAATAAAAATGCAGTGATGATGATACAATCCAATCCAATCCAAGTCAAGTCAAGTCAATTTGTCTCCTGGTTGGATTTTCCTGCGTACGTGAATAAAAGCGTTTACAAAGAAAAGTCCAACTGTGACTCAAAGTTTCATTTCTATTTTGTTTCTCTATGCTTCTAATTCCGATCGCTGACTATACAACTAATTTTTTATGTCACATGCTTACACACACATGTACCATGTACACATTCTTTTTCATCCTTGGTCTTCGATTGCTATTCGCAGTCGCGTCCTATTGACAAAAAATCGAAAGACAAGTTGGTCATCTTCTGAAATTAAGTCATCTTCTCTTACTCATTGACCACATTCAGCTCTTCAGCTCCTCAGCTTCGGCTCTCTCTCTCTCTCTAACTCAGTAGGCTTGTCTCTCGTCTCTAGTTACTTTTTACTCATGCTTGATGATGAAACCGACGAAACACATGGAGAGACAATGTATAGATACGACATACGAGACTTTGGTATGTGGCCATCACACATTCAAATTACATTACAAAGGAGCAATAATTTACGACTGGCTTAAAAACAGAGGTTGAGACTTGAGACTAGAAACTAGAGACATGCACAGAAAGACTGAGAAAAACCTTGAGACCTTAATTGGTTGCAAATAAAAAAAAAGTTTTGTTACCCGTTGCCACAAAATGACAAAAGACAAAAACATGCCTTCTAATTTGTATTATGTGTGAGAATGTGTGTATGTTGTGTGTACATGTGTGTGATATGTGATGCGATGCGTAAGCTGTAGACTGTAAACTATAGACTATAGACTGTAGATATATTGTGTATTGTATAATTTGTAACCTTTCTTGAGGCTACCATGTCTTGTCGTTTTCTTTCCATTGTTATTGTTATTTTGTTATGGCATTTTATTTTACTTTTTAATTTTTTTAATGAATAAGATCCTCAAGTTGATTTCATTTTCATGAGGATCTATCTTGTGTCTTTAGTCTTGAAACTTGAATCAGCGTCGGGACAATCCTTGTCATCCTTGTGTACCATTTGATATTTGCTATGAAATGATATGATATGATAGCAAATGAGAAGAATATTATAAAAATCCATAGACATTATACATGCGATTCTGATTTATTTACGATTTTAGATTCGCTTGTCATGTCAAGAGACTTGTCACTACATACTTTGTTATGTTGTAACTTGTAAGTTGTTCACTGTAGGCTGCAAGCTGTAAGCAAGGCAGACAGACAGACTGATAGACGAGCGAGAAAAAATGAAATACACGATTTTCCAAGCTTTGGGTAAGAGGGAAAAGAGTATTCATTGTGCATAAGTCACACTATGTAAAGTATAAAGTAGCAACCTCAGTTTCAGTCTCAGTTTTCCACCATCATCATCATGCATAATGGATAACATAAACATTAAACATGTGCATGTGGTACAACCTACAATGTACATTGTACAATGATCATAATAACAATAATGATAAATTTTGCATATTATGCTGATTATTGTAATTTATAATAATATCAACAACCAACAATCAACAGGTTGTTGTGGAGAGATAAACGTTTTAAAGGCAACGTTTCTCACACAGTTGAGGGTTGAGAACTGACTTATGAGTATCGAGATTCGAGAATTTAGAATTGAAAACCTGGGTGAAAAATTAGAAACAAACTTTCACTTGTGACAAATTTTTGCCGCATGTCTTCATGTCTTTACTATGCCAATCCAATGAAGGATAATAGTACACTATTTTGGAATGATTTGCATCGGGATTGCAAAAGCAAAAGCCAGACGTTTGTAATCTGTAATGCCAAATATTCCATACTCTTTTGTACATTGTACCAGAAACTGGTGACTGGTGATATGTACAATGTAAAATGAATAGTTTAAATGGATTCTAAAGTGGGTCCATTGTTGTTGTTATTGCTTTTATTATTATGATTATGATTATCAACATCATAATTATTTCATATTTTGAGATTGTGGCTGCATGGAATGTATTTTTTTCTTTATAATATAGTTCATCCTTCATCTAGAGTTTGTCATGTCTCTTGTCTCTTGCGCCTTGACTGTACGTCGTTTTCTTGTCATCATTTCCTCATGTTAATCTTATATATATAGAGGATTGCATTATATATTATAATACACTTTACTACTTCTGTCTTTTCCCTCAACCCGCCTTCTTTTGTGTCTCTGTTTGTGTGCTATCCGTTTCTATTTTCCATACATATTAAACAGATAGTTTGATAGATATAAATGAAAAGCACAATCGAAGAGAAGACGAAAAGAGACTCTAAGAGACTCGAAGACTATTTAATACTTTATACTTGAAACTCTTTGAATTAAGTCTGTGTGTGCGGTTTCATTTTTTCCCAGGGAACTTCCACATTTCTAATCTAGTCTAAAGTCTATTTTCTATACTCTATACACGGCCAGTCAAATCAAAGTAAGCTGTGTAATATATTACCCGTGAGTTGTAAACGGTGAATGGTAAATGGTGAATGTATAAATGTAACTTATCTCTCTCCCTTCTTTCTTTCTTTCTTTCCTTTTCCATATATACGCCACTTATTATTACTCACTACTCACTCACTACTGAATTTGTATTCCCACCTTGGACTACTGTACTGTTACAACTACTATATTCTGACATAGCGCTATAGGGGAGTAGACCATGAGAAATTCATTCATCTCATAAACATATAAAGGAAGTCATGATTTATGAAAAAAAAACAACCAAAACCAAAACCAGCACTCTATCTTTAACGTCCTTACATATTGTATTGATGTAACTAATGTAATATGAAAATAACTACGAACATCTACTATATCTTTTACTTTGCTATGGTGTTCATATTTTACAACAGAAATTCGGTTGCCTCCTCTTTAAAATGCTTTCATAGTATGGCTTACTTAATTCGGGACTCACTTAATCCTTTTAGATTTCTATATATGCATAAATATGCATGTACAATGTACAATGTGCACACATATTTATTAACAAGTGTATAAATGTGGCACAGATATAAGTTTTAAAGGTACGCTGTAATAAAAGTCTATAATAAGAAGAGAGTCTTGTGTCTAGTGTAGCTCTTCCTTTTGTTTTAGATATAATTTGAATATTGGGCTATATTTACAGTGTGCAGTATACATTGTATCAAATGGAGAAGAAAAAACGTTTTATCAAGTACAAATGTATGGAGTGTGGAGTATAGAGTAGCAAATGATGAGCAACAGGTACCTACAACCCACTAGTCAGCATCATCGTCATAATAATTTAATTTATTTTTGAATATAAAAAATACACACTAGAATCTAGACTTGATACTTCGGGGAGAAAAAAAAACTACATAAATAAGTAAATGTGCACATTTGATATTTGTGAGCTATCCTTTGGATCATATTATGCATACTATCTCTACTCTATACTCGTAGCTCTCGTTGGATATCAGTTAACAATGAGAGATGAGGTAAAATAATTGGTTGCATCTGTGCTAGAATAAATTGATGCGGTCAGCCTGTCTCCGGTAACGACTTATGTTAATAATAATAATAATAATAATACAAATTCGAAGGATCCGTACTCAACTCTATAACAAATAACAACGCATTATATTATATCACCATAATATATTATACTATATCATACTGAGAGAAGGAAAGAAATCCAGATATAGGTATAGTGAGGGCTCTCCCAATTTTAAAGTAAGGTATAAAAGATATATGTAAGTTTTATTTGAATATTTGTTATTCCTTATTCCAATCCATACCATCTTAATTCTATTTCAGAAAAACTAGGAGCAAAATTAGACTGCCTTGACTTGTGAGTACAAGGATTGAAATTTGATAATAGGAAAAAGTGGCAAAGCTAACTAAGAAAAGAAGAAACAAAGAAGCAAACAAACAGATAAACAATGACCATTGCAACGCTTTTATCCGTTGCGCATCATCGCATCATATTACACGGCATTGAATTACATAATTTATGTGTACTGTACACTTTGTTGTATTCACATATTCACATTGGGTATTGAGTATTGAGTATTGAAAAGTGAGGATCATAGACTGAATGAATAAATAAATAAATAATAAATAGAATGACATACGTTTGTGTAAGAGATTCGAGACTTGTGTTTAGTGTTTACATCGCACAGGTATCAATGTATACCCTTATTTATGCACATACGTGATATTGGCTTTGGCATCCAGCCGGACGCCACACAAAACACAGAGAAAAACTATAATCCAAACTCAAGATGATATAGAAAAAATATATAGACCAAAGCAGACAGAAACGACTAAAGAGAGAGAATGTACCTGTACACTGTACACTCAGTAAATACAAAAACTATAGTGAATAATATGTAAATAATTTGAATTTCTACATAAAAGAAAAATGTACCTATGCATTACACATGCTTCATCTCTGGTTTTTCTCTCCATGCAATGCAAGATTCCCTACTTTCTTCCCTACGGGCTTCTCTGAAATCCACATGTGATGTGATTCCATATTTCATGAAATCCATGTGAGAGAGACAGAGAGAAAGAGAGGAGAAGAAAAGGAAAAAAGCTGTGAGACGGAGAGAGAGACAGCGAGAGTGAAGATTTCATGTTGTACACTGTACAGTTGAATAGTCACGTAGGTGGAAATGATTGGCAAACCTCTCGTCGTCGATTCCATGATTTTTATATTCTTATGATCCGCATATTTTATAACGAATATTATGAGTTTGGAGTTTAGAGTTTGTAAAGAAGAACAGCAAACACATCCATCCATACACTTACACACAAAACACACACGCACACATTTGAATGTTGAATGTACAAAATGTAGATACCAGATACTTGAATAATATACAGAGAAACACACGCCTTCTCTTAATTTATCGGCTCATCCTAATTTATAACGTCATACGGTTATGCCAAAACCAAACCAAACCAAACGAAGCCACACTAAAGAAAAGAGGATGTCTGAGCGTCTCTTCTCTCTCTCTTGTATAATATTTCTTTTGCAACTCCTTACTCTTTACATTTTACACAGATATATTGTTAACGAGACTTCACGCATGGACAAAGAGAAAGATGTAAAATAGATGTAGCCCATGTCATGTGATGTAGAAATAAATAAATAGTAATAGTAGTAGTAGTTGCAATAGCCATACTTCATACTTGATACTCAATGGCATATAGATATCGTCATGACAAAATTCATCAAAAAATCCTAAAGGATGATTCAAGGATTCAAAGATCCAAAGAGGATAGTGATAATGGATAATGGTCATCATATTGATGTTGATGTTGATGACCAGAGAAAAATATTCATCCATCCATCGATCCATCCATCCAAACATCCATTACGTGTCCGATGATCATCTCATCAATATTATAATATTACGGATTTTATTACATTATCTAACGTTAGATGAATTCTCTGCAGAGGATTTTTGCAGCATCAACATCAACTTCATCCACATCGACACATCACAGTAAGTTATACACAATACACATGAATTGTAATATGTAATATTGGTAATATCATAAATTGCATATTCTCCTTTCTGCATGTATTACGTAGGAAAGACGAGTAAGTTGAAAATTGTAGCCTACAGGTGTGAAGAGAATGAATGGCTTTGTCAGATAATTATTATTGACGAAGAAGATGAGGAAGACCAAGAGCAAGACTTGAAAAAGAAAGAAAAGGATCAAGATGAGGACGGAGGAAGAGGAGACGCCAACATTAATTAGCATTTATTTTTGGGGTTTCTGGGCTGTACACTGTACACAAGAAGCTTCAAAGCTCACAGCTCCAAGTCTCTGTCCGTCTTTGTCTCTATTTCGTTAGCTTCATATGCATGTCTGTATTTCGCATCCACACATTCTTTCCTAGCCATCAATATCTAATAAAAACCTAGCCCTCACACTATTACTAGTATTATTATTATTATTATTGCTAAATTTTTTTTCTTGAGGGGAAAAATAAGCAAAAGCAATACTTTTATGTCTAGTGCCTAGTGTCTAGTTCATAAATGCAGATACAGATATAGATACAAAAAATAGGAATATATATGTATGTATCATGTATGCAAATGAAAATGTACAGACTACAGACTTTATTACAAATTACATTATATAGTTTTAAATGTTGAAAGTGCAGATGAAAAAAAGAGTAATATATGGTTAAATATGTTATGCATGCACTATTACTTATATTACGCGTATCTGTTCATCGCTATAATTATTTTTCTCTCAGCCATTTCCCAGTTGACTACATCACTATCATAATATAAAAACAATATAACACTCTGGCGAGCTGATACCGTGAGGCATAAGCCATTAGCACTAGTATTAGGATTTTGCATTTGAATTCGAGTGCAATACATCACAAGATGGTTCCAAATGAAATAAAACAACAAGGCGGTCACAAAAACTGAGTAATAAATAACTAGGCAAAGACATCAACTGTCATTTTACTAAAATTCATCTTTAAACACTTTAAACTGAAGCTGAATCTGAATAATTCTGATTATGATTCTGTTGATAGAGAAGAGCGAAGCTCACACACAGGCTCAAAACTCAAACATCAACATCAATACTCAATACTACTACTTTTTACTTCCTTTTACTTTACTACTTTGGTTTAAATCCAAGCCAAGTCATTTGGGATAGTTAATGCGTATGATGAGCGCGAAGATTTTGGCTACTCATAAGAGGAAAGCGTGAAAATTCCATGTACTAGGAAATATTATTTATGACAAATTGTGGCAACTGGCAACTGACTAACATAATATTTGCATGCTTTGAGCCAAATTACCCTGTGTGCGTTCTGCCTTCTCCCATCATGAAAATCTATTGCCAATATTTTTTTGTTATTATGTTATGTTTTTAGTTCATACTTGATTACGCTCCATCACTTTTTTATAGTAGTTTACTCCTACTATTTCTAATAATAATACACTGAAAACCCGATATAGTGAACCCGCTTATAGTGAACTACTCGTTTTAGTGAACCATTTTGTCTGGTCCCGGCAAAACCCCCCTATACTATAACGTTAAAGACTACGGTTTTAATGAACTCACCTATAGTGAACTTTTCGCTATAGTGAACAGAAATTTT